>JBCAUI010306187.1:0-15476 GCA_038406195.1 Haplosyllis anthogorgicola | reverse complement strand
TTAAAGTTTTTGTTGGACCAGGGTCCATTTGTGGGGCCACTGATTACCCCTGTTTTGGACTTCGTGTGACCTTCCCCGTGGATTTAAAGCCAGGGTGAATTTCTCACTGGCACTCTTTCTTGCTTGCGTGTGGTGATCCCAAAGGTCACATACCTGCCTTTTCCACCAATATGGGTGTACACTGTACAAGCATGTTTTTAGCAGGCTTTGCCTTCTGGCCATCCTTCATGCAAGCAGAGGAGGGCAGGCAGCAGTGGTGCTCAAACCCAGGCAGTTCGTACAATCCCGCTTGTCAAGCAAGAGCGCTACCACCCCGCCACGGCCGCTTGGCAAATATAAATATAAATTCTATGAGCTTGATATGCAACCCAGAAATATGTAAATAAACTCTAGGCTCATCTCAACCTAAACAAAAAGTATCCGGTCATTTGATTTATTTACTTTGTTGAATGGATCAAACCATGAATAATCCCCAAACCACTATTTCCGATAAGATCCACTCAAAGAAACAAATAAACAAAGGAACTAGAGGTATTTTTGTTTTAGACGCGACAAGCCTACTAACAGATCGTAATTTTAATGATAAATTTTCGTATTGCCCAATCCCAACAACGTAAGTGAAATCGTAAGAACTAGGAATCTTCAGTGAAGAGTCAAGTGATTGAACCATCCTAAATTAGTTACAAATTACCGGAGGTGATGACTTAAACTTGTGTAACTGGTCATGACCTGCCGCATATTTGTTTAAAAGTTCAGCTGGTCAATGGCGTATGGTGCGTAAGTGAAGCTAGAACTGATAACGACCAATGTAATGCTGATTTATCCTCAAGCGGTACCTTTAATCCGTGAAGCAAAGATAAAATATGTCCGTTTCAATATTGGTTCTCTCTTATATCTAACCTACTGGGTTAGAATTGCTTCCTCTATACCTGCAGGCTACATATGTCCAACTTTCGGTACATTATGGAAAAGTACAGTATTATATTCATGCAATTTGATGCACATTACGAGATACAGTCATAAGGAAGTAAACCTGGTCGACCTTTCAGGTGGTTGCAGAAACATCTTCCAATCGCTTTGTAAATGAAGGAGATTTGGACTGACGAAACTGCGCGAAGCCGGTGGCTAATCCTGGCAATTACCTTCTCATTGACACATTGAGTTACTGAAATTTCCTACTTTGGAGATTTTTTACTGTTTACTTTTCACAAACTTTTTCTTCAGCAATAAAGCCAACACATTTATTGATGTCAATTGCAAAGGTTGAGACGACTACCTAGCCAATGAGAAACAATAAGCACTTTACATACACATAAAAGGAAATGTCCAAAGAATGATGAATTATAATCTCAATTTATGCACACACATACTTGTGCAAAGAACTGAGACAATATGTCCATTTGGTTTTAGTAGTGGAAAATTGCTTTGCATAGTTGTAGTAAAATACTCTTTCACAAGAGGAATAATTGAAATTTTCGTGTTGATTTATATTTCAGATCAAGATCCCTTATCGAAAGTTTAAGGCCCACACCATTTGCATTAGTATTGAACGAAATTCAATTCTTGAGTGATCCTTAAACTTTTGTTAGTAATTCTTAAATGATACATGTTATCGGATTATTGTGGCCTTAAAGCAATGCTCCTCAAGAATTGGGACTTTTATGATACTTTAAAATCATTTTAATGAGAGGAAACTGCATGCCAAAAGACACATTATGCTTGTTCTCTTCAGTTCTGGCAGACGATAATCTTTTGTTTAGTGCTTTAGATCATAAAATTACTCTTAAAAGTTAAGCGCCCCGCAACAATTGAACTGAATACTAAACATTTAATAGTAATTCCATGATGTTAAATTGCAGCTAAAGGTTTAGCGCCCACAGCAATTAAATTTCATGCTGAGCTCATTCAATTCAATTGTTGCTGGGCGCTTAAACTATGATAGTAATTTCATTATCTGAATTTATGAGACGAAATAGTCTACATTTGCGTTGTTTCAACTGATCAGTACTGTAACATATACGATGTCCATTTATTGTCCTTAAACAAGTAGATTTGATGGTATTTGTTTCAAGCCTGGAAGAGCAAACAATACACAATATTTTAATCTGGCTTTAAGTAAGTATCCAGTCGCATGAATCGTGAGTCCATCTTCACTATAATCAAATTTACTCCAAAGGTCTCTTGAAGGAAAGTAGCTGTCGGCGGTAACAATATGTGTTCTGGAGGAAAAAAACATAATGCCAAGTCCATCTCAATGTCTCTCTGTTCATGGAGCTGCATTTCGTGTCTCTGATGAATACTTTACCACGAGATCACTTGGATTGTTTCTCAAGAGAAGATAATTCTAACCAAGTTATCTGAAGTATGGTGCTGAATAAAACAAATTTCACTGGAGTGATCAATTTTCTTTGTCTGTCTTTCAGAATTTATGTACTAGCTAATGAGTATTTGTCTTTCCCTTTGCGAACAAAATAAAATTCTTCACTAAAGGATGAAACGTTCGGTCATGGCCAGGTGATGAAATTCCTATCAGTTTTGGAACAATGGCACTTCAAAAGCGCAGTATACAATTCTTTTGTTCTTTCTTTTTTGAAAGTTCCCAATTTCACAAGCTGTTTCATTTTTTGAACAACAGACAGACGCTTGGTGCTTGTGTTGTAGTGAAAGAGAAAACGTGAGAAATTGGTACTATTCCCAGAATGAAATACATTTTCAGGAACTTATGTCTTTTAACCTGCCAGATATATATCGTGGACATACATTGATGATGGAATAATGGAGCCAAAAATTGACATCTGATCAGGGCTTGGTGTGAGTAGAAACGATAAAACCTGATTGATTGTTAAAGTTGCCTGCCTTGAGCAGTAGCTGAAATTGATTTCAGTTTGCCACAATATAATTCCATACCGCGTCCTCTGCTCAAGTAAAACCACCCATTGCTCCTGAAATAAAGAGCCGTGAACATATATTACATCCCTGTTCCTTGTTGGGTCTCAGTTATGAAAATGCGTCAGATACAGATGTACGTCTATGCCATCTATTAATTGTTTCACCCTAATCAATTCAATTAGACATTTTCTCCATCTGCCTTATATACTTTTATACACATACATGCTGTCTATGGAGACCCTTAAAGAGCACACTGTGCTATTCACGTGAACAGAAAATGATCATAATTTAGCCAGTTGATGCTGTAAGAGTTATGATAAACGCGAATAAGTAACCTTTTCAAGGAAAGAAACTAAACATTGTGCTTTTGAGGGAAACAAAAACAAAGTAAACTAAGAAACTTCATTGTTTCAAAACCGGTGGAAGTTGCCACCTCTGTACTAATCTTACATGGCTTGTGTATTTTGATGTCAGCCTTTCTGTTTACGCACAGCATTGTCATATTTATGTTTGCGTCTGGAAATCGTTCAAACTAAACATGTCTTGTCGATAACAATAGCCCATGTTTTTTGACAGAAAATGTCTACCCTTTCAAAACTTCATCTGGATGGACAGGCCGGAACACATGACGGTGTACTGTGAATAGAAACGTTCCAATTTGAGCTCCCCAGACGTTACACATTGCATTAGCCTCATTTAGCCGTCTGTCAAACAAATTTCAAAAAAGTCATTGCATCATCTCGAGTAAATTGGTACGTAATGTTTCAAGTCTTTTCCGTCTGTTTGTCTGTCTGCCTGCTAGTTTTACTTAGCAGCTTCTTTCTTTGACATATGGGTAGACCACGGCATTGTCGAGGTCAAGCTTGATTATCAAGGTCACTGTGTCAACTTCAAGGCCACAGCATAAAATTATTTGTTATTTGCTATTTTGCCTTTGATACTGAAGTTTGAGGTTAAGGTCAATATCAAGGTCAAGTTTTTTCCGAATGTCAAGGTTATATGAAGTACAAAGCCTATTTTTGTTTATATTTTAATGTTTCGTCAGACAGCAGGATGCGGGCCTCCGGCCCGAAGGTTTTCTTGTTTTTCAGTTTCTGAGCTGGCGAGTGAAGAATCTCATTTCAGTCTGGGACTGATGTTTCACTCTTGCAGAATAACTTTTTTCAATGCTTCCAACAGTCCCTTTTTATGTTACAGAAAATTTGTACAATGAAGTAAAAGCAAAACGAACCATCGTAATAATTTGTCAGATGTAGGTGGAGTAAATATTGTCCGTCTTTGACTTGTTCCATCAGTTCCCGACAACTAAATAATAAAACACTTTCTTGTTCTTTGTCAAAGATAGCAATTGCAATCGAAGAAGATGACGATGAAAATGTTAGAGTACCCAGAACCTTATTATGTTAGTACAATATTTGAGGCTTATTCGTCTAGACATAGCCGAAACCTTATTTGAATCACGGGAGACTACATAGAGCTGTATTATTTGCCGAAATCAGCTAGAGCACTAACGTCACAATGTGAATTTGGACTTTATTTTAAATTATCACGGTGCAATTACATGAAACACTTTTAACAAGGCAGAATGTGTTACTTCATCACAATTTTGCACTATTTAGAGATCGAGGAAGCACAAGTGCAATTAGGGAGTTACTGGATAGGGTTTTTTATCTTTAAATTTCAGTCAAATAAAGATGTCTTTTTAATATATCCTTTCATGTGAAATGTATAGTTTTGGTCGTTTTGTTCGAAGGACACTGAATCCATATCTGATACAGAAGCAAAGGAGATAAAACCATCCTTCCTTCAAGCCATACTGAAATGTGTGACACACAGATAAATGTGCTCATTTAAATGGTTTCTGCATTCCGCCTCAACAGATCTCTATTTGCCATTACTCCGGTTTGATCCAAGGTGATATGGTTATTTTCCTGAATTCGCCCACTGAAATATTAAGTGTTTCTCTAACAAAAACTACCGTCAAACTTTTTTATGATATATTTCTTTCAGAACGTTATGGAGTTCCTTGTATTTTTAGTTTTTGCGTATCCCTTTGAAATCCAGGTAGATCATATCTATCATAACTTGAATATGGCGGGTTTTTTCCTAATCACACGCAATTATACAACTTGAGTTTGGAATTTCTACGTTTCAAATCTTTATTTCAGATAACAGAATTATACTTTGTGCCTTTTATTCAAGCAAAAGCTTCTATTGTTTCCAAAATGAAAAGTCATAATGGAATACTTCTTGGATGGTGGATGTTACCCAATGCATTTGATAAAAATCCAATATGTTACAAAGATCTCTAACGGTTATTCATGTATGTGTGCAGAAATACGTACGTTTTATCACAACATATCAACACAGAAATCTGTTCAATATTGATATAGATTGCAATACAAAGGCAAAGCGACACCGACTTGGCTCGTAACCGTTTCTGATCAACACGCCCTAAGAAGATGAAAATTGCTTCTTTTTCAGAGATGACACATTATTATGTCTCGCATTGCGTCCAACTTGATTCTGGTATCCACGCCTATTTACTTTGAATCACTTCTGTAGTCAAAATGTCTGCAGCTTATATTTATTATGAATGCAGTCTCCTCACATATATCATTCAGATGATTTCAAGTGTAAATATGGGAATCAAATTCAATTAAAAGTAGAGGCAAAAAATTAGGTGTATTCAGTATAAATCAACCAATGGATTTGTCACTCCATGGGGATTTCACGCCAGAAGATTCCGTCCTCTATGCACGCTTCATTGGGCATAATGGCAATTCCCAATATTGTGATAACATTTGGACCGTACTCCTTAAAAACAAATCCATTTGGTGTTCTGTAACTATCTTTACTTACACTCAACTTCGACTACGAAACCTTGGTGTGAATTATCCACCCAGGTCAGCAATCACCTTGTTTTGATCAGTTCAGCAACAGTTCTGGTTGATACACTTTCTGTATTCCTACTTAGGGCTAGTACCAATTTTACACCTTGGTATGTAAAGGTTGTAAATTACTGAGACAGCGCCCAATGTCTCAACCCTAAATTCTCTACTATATTTACATTTCTTGAAACACGTCATGATATTTTCACATAGTTATTATAACTTGTAATGATTACATAAAATATTAAACGTGTGAGTCTCTGGGTTAATTCCAGACTTCTAAACTTCCAAACTGTAGCGAGGGAAGCGGGATTTAGTGGGCTTACGCAGACATGACATAATTACCTTCAAATGTGTTGTCTTCAAGGGGAACAATGGTAATCAAAATGAAACACCTTTTTATCGAGACCTTTAAGCATTCAATTTGTATTTAGAAAATACATTGTATTGCATTGCGGATATTGAATTCAAAAAGTTGAATGTAAAAAGAAAAACACAATACACCAAGGTAATTGAGTGTACAGTTTCAATATGTTACAAATGTGTACTGAAAAAATTCAATGACTGAAAGTTTAATCAGTTCAGGAATAAAATATAAATTTGAGAATATCCGCAAAGCAAGACGCTTTATTATTGATTATCGACCAAAAGCATTAAAGCGTGTAAATCTTTTGTTTCAGAAAAAATAGAATGTTCAGCTTCTGTCTACTTTTCTACTTCGATTCCACCTTGAAAGGACAGCTGTGTTCTTTTATTTTTATGTTTTTAATGAAATTATTCTATTTAGTTATTATCAGTAACTACACCCATTCAATTATTGACAATAGATCTAATTCGCAATTGTTAAGGACAAATCTCCAAGTACTTATTCAGACAGTACAAAAATGTTGCGATAAAAATTAAATTCGCTTCACAATATAGATCTAACAGACAGTATCCTTGTCATGACATTTAGAAGTGCTACCATGCCTCAGAAATCGGTTAAGTTGTATTCAGACGAGTACATTTGTCACTTTCTGAAATTACCATGATCCACAAATTAAGTAAATCAGCCTTTTATCAGTTCATGTTCCCTCCCATAGGGTTCAGATAAGTTATTTGATATATAGTATAGTAGCCCATAGTGGGGCCCAATGTTGTATCTTTTGTTCAGATTTACATTTCTTTCCAATTTTTGTTTTGAAATCAATCTTAATTAACAACAGCTAAAACATCCTAAATTTGTTTTTTAATAAAATAATAATTTCATATCAAAATATCTGTTTTTCAAAATTTTTTGTAGGGCCCCAGTGTAGGGCATGGGTTCCTGTACCAGGGCCCAGGGGTTCCTAGAGTGGGGCTCTTTCAAGATATTCAATTGTACACCTATTTGTAATTGCTAAATCTGAAAATGAAAATTTGAGATAAAAGCTATAACTATCAGGTTACATGACTATATTTTGAATTTGAATTTTAGAGTAATACAACACTCTGAAAACTCAATTTAAAATTTTCACCTTTTTTCAGGTGTGTTTTAGTGGGGCCCCAATTTTCCAATTCACTTTTGAGGATCTTATTAACATTTGTTATCCAATTTTTTGGCAGAATATGCCATTAGGGACTGTTATTTAGTTGTCTACAAAGTTTTGTAAGTTTTTTCCAAGTTTAAAAATTTCCCTATGGGAATTTCCATTGATTTTTGGGGGAACTTCAGGCCCAGCTTGGGATTTTCCATCAGTGTCTCACTTCAGATCATCAGAATATCAACAATATGGCAGCTAAAGACTAACAATTTTTTAGAACTTTAGTATGACTCTTTAGCAATGCATTAAAATCAGTTTCATGTCAATTGCCATTTATGCCTTAAAGCAATAATCGAACCAAACATTGTGTCATTTTTTTGAAAATTTCAAAATGTCACTTTTTCCCCAAAAATATCCACTTCAAGCTCTTATATCTCACAGCAGTTTTAGTGACATTGCCTTTTTTCACAAAAATTATACTAAAAGATGATACAATTTAAATTTGACATCAATCATGCAAATTGACAAAGGAATTACAATGCTACGGCCATTTTTTCTTATGGCCCCACTATTGGGGCGGTCCCGCTCTGGGCATCCATACTATACAACAGCTATTCAGTCATAATTGAGAATAAATGAAAGTAGACTACATCAACACTAAGAATGATTTTAATGATTTCACAAACGTGTGTACATCAATATTTAGCATCTTCCATAGATTTCAAATGTAAAGTTAGCGATACGCTACATGCAAAGTGCTAATTGACATGCTTTTGAAGTAAATTTGCAACTTTATATTTTGTAAATTGATGTTTATATTAAAGTATATTAAATTGAAGTTAATGAACATAGAAATCTTTGTTGGACCAGGGTCCATTTGTAGGATAACTGATTACAGGTATTGTTTCCAATGTGATATATATCACATGGTCAGTCACTTCTGATTCTGTATGACTAAAAGCATACTTCATTAAACTGAAAGCATTCACCTTAAGCAAACAGAAAATCAAACGTGGAAGTATCTCTACAAAATTTGACTACCGCGTCAAATGTTATATTAACAAAACAGGTGTTCTCATCTAAGTGAGGTAACAATAAATTTTGCAGACGTTCTATCAGTACAAAGTAACAACCGTTGCCCAACAGCCTTTTAAGTAGAGTGCTCTGAGAGAGGTTGTGTCCAATTTCATTCCAGCTACACAATGTATTTGGTTTCAGTGGGATCCCATATTTAAACAAAATATCTTTCATTAAATATCTGCTTGAGTAGCATATCACGAAGTTTTTATTCATTTTCGAAAGTTCCAGAACAAGATATATAATTTCATAATGTGCTACACTTGAAATTCTATTGTTTCAAAAATAAATAAGATGTCTTCTTTTGTTGGTTAAAAGTTAAAGTTAGCTTACTCTTGATATACTGCCAATTTCACACACATTGTACATCAACTGTAGTTTACAGTCTTTAACTTCCCAGCAGGCATCTCAACCCACCTTGGTGTGAAGCATCACCTCGAAGTGATGTGAACAGGGGCAACCTACATCCCATTCAGGCCAGTGCACTCAAACCTGTCAAGCCAACATTTGCTAGTACCAATTTTACACCTTGGTCATGTGAGACTGTGATTCACTGAGACACTACTGAACGTTTCTACCCTGTCCGGGAATAGAACCCGGGCAGTCTGCGCAGCAGGTTGATTGGTTGAATATCTGTGTAATTCAATTAGCAAAGGGTAAAAACAATGTACCCACAAATCATTTTGTCTTAGCTGAAACCAGTTTAATAAAAAACTAAAGTTATAGGATATGATTCGATTGTGTTCTTTCAAAATATTTGGAATAAATTTTGAAACTTAAAACAATTCACCACAAATGGATATTCTAGTTCTTACTGAGCTGTTCGAAATTGTTTGATGAATAACGATTGTAACAGAATAAAACACCGTATCTAGTTTTTAATGGTGCGATACTTAAAACCCAACTGTAACCGTTTATTTATTCCGCTTCACGATCCAAGTAATCTCAGCATTTTAGAGGCAATTTTCAACCTAACTCTTCCAAATGAAATCATATGAGCTAACTACTACATGTAGTGAGCAACCAGTAGAATGCAAATTGATGGCTGTAACCAGTCCCCTTAGTGCTTAATGCAATTTAGTAAAGGCAGACTTAATCACCTGTTGTCAAGTTTTAATTACAGGCTTGTGAGCAATCAATCGCAAGGAAAAGGTCAATTTGTAACCCGTTTTTACTTGGAAATAAATGCTATGTATTTTTGTCATTTTTTGTCGATAGAATGTGATATTCGTTGGAAGGAAATCTGGTTTTCTAGAAAATGAACAATTCAGATCAAGAAATTGTAAGAAAAAGTTTCGGTCCGGGAAATGCTGGTCTATGTGAAGTGCCGCCTTAAGTTGATTGCAATAGTATAGGCAGGCCAGTAGATGTCTCTGAACTCACTGAAACTTCGCGCTGAAACTTTTTTCATAGGCCTCTATGATGATTTCTTGATCTGAAGGTTATTATGAGGAAAACTGACGCAAGAGTTTAGGAGAATAACGAAAATAAAAGGGAAATAATGAAGAATAGTGATGGTGTAGATTATTTGCAATTAATACAATTGTTTAAATGCTTATTCTAATCAAACGACATGCACTTCATCCTCAAAGGGCGCTGTATATTTTCCAGTGCAATTAACAAGGAATGAAAACTTTTGAAAAGAATCATGATAAATTACAAAATTTAGAATTCCTAATGCACGAATGGGACCTGTTTAGCACACAATCAAACTTTTAGTTACGGCAGGCCTAGAGCTGCCTTCCTTGCAGCAACCAGATCTTACCACAAAGACATGTCAGGGAATTCCGAGGAAAGAATTGTTGTGATATTTTATTAATCCCCCATGCATGACAGAGAAATGGGATTCAAAAAGATTTCGAGTTTTCCAGAAACAAAGATAAATTCCAACGGAAGGCAGTTATTCATTTGGGTGACAGCAAAAATTCATCTTCTCATCAGTACCACAGCTTGAATTTCTACTGTTATCAAAATAGAATAAAGTCCAGAGCTCAACATCAAAATTAGTGCGGATACTACCGAGTTGAACTTTCGTTATTTTTTATTTTTCAACAATTAAATTCATATCAAAGCGTCTATCCTCAGCTCAGGTGATTCCAGGATGGGTCTGTGTTCGGTGCGATGCATGGATAACGTTGTGTGATAAGCTGTGGGGGAAATTGAATTCAATCAAAATTGAGTACGGTAGATGCAGATGGGTGAGTTGAAATAGCTGACTTGCTAGTGTTGCATAATTCAGGTTTACGTTGTGTAATACAAGAAGTGTCCACTTCTGATTACACAATGCCATGGCGTGTTACATCATTCAGGAAGTATCCCATTTCCTATTGCACAACACCATGGGATGTTGCGTGATGTGTTACTATTTTTAGACTAGACATAATATTACATAATGTCTGATGATTGTGATTGGTTGTAGATAAGAATGATGGTTATATTTGTTAAAGCTTTGTGATTGGTTAATGATATGTTAAGATTGGTATAAATAGAGGCTGTGATTCATTTTAGTTGGAGAGGTCTTGGTTGGAGGACTCATTTGATTCCTGGGCTCTGCCTTTGGTAAATCTCTTGATATCCAATAATCAATACCTTGAATGCTTTGGACTCATTTGGTTCCTGGGCTTACAGCCTTTGGTAAACCTTGTGATATCCATTAGCTATTGCTTAGGGAAGAATGTGTGAATGCTGTAACACTATATTTGATGTAAGATTTGACACTGTGAAATAAATGGTTCAACTGTATTTATCTGGTTTTGGTAGTTTATGACATTGTGCCAGTTATACTCTTTAGTGTAGGTAACTGGCCACAACTAGACAGATCTGGATTACATACAATAACATTAAAGTATCTCCTTACTGAGATGCAAACAAAATCATCAAAATTATAGCAGGACAAAACTGAGTGCTAACAGACTTAAAATCCATTAGCGTTCGTGACTTTAAGAAATAAAGTCAACGTCTTCCTTTCTTCTCCTCATCAACACACGCGACGCGAACTCTTTTACATTACATTTGCATCAATTGAAATTTCTCCTGGTAAACTTCTCAAATTTTATTCAAATCAAATGTCAAACAGGCAGACATAATAGAAGGAGAAAGACAAGTACAATGACATTATTATTTTATAAATGTTTTGTAAAGGATGCAATGAGGTTTATTGTAGTTTCCTTTTCATAATGTTTTGTTTTACAGTGACATGACCTTTTGTAGTTTCACTTGCATGGTAACATAGAAAGAAGAGAAGGCTATCCTTAGAAAATAATATGTGTAAGTTACTATGTAATATGTAAGAAAGACGACATCAGCTTTCATTAATGTTAGTAGATCGAGTAAAATTACTGCACTTGTTAAAAACAACTTTCATGCAATGTACTGAGGTTTTATGAACTAGATAAGGCACGATTTAGACATCTTTTTTTCAAGTTTTTGTTGGACCGGGGTCCATTTATGAGGCCACTGATTACCCCTGTTTTGGACCTCGTGTGATCGTCCCCATTGGTTTTAAAGCCAGGGTGGGTCTCTCGCCTGCACTCTTACTTGCTTGTGCGCTGTGATCCCAAGGGTCACATCTGGTGCGACACCTGTCTTTTCTATCAATAGAGGTGTACACTGTTTTAGACATTATTTAGTTTCATTCATTGTCTAAATTACATTAGAAATTTTTAAGTTGGGAACAAATTGTAAGTTGATAATCGCAATTTATGTTATAATATGCTGAGCTGCTTTCTACATTATAGAATGTTACATTGCAATACAAAATGTATGTTATCCATGTAGTTTTTCAATGTTCTGTCTTGTCACTAATTCGAATGAATACTACAAGTAACATTAACCAAAATTACAACTTATGCTAAATTATATTTATGTCAAATTAGCTGAACAATTATGATGTTATTGACTTTATTAATTTAATGTTTCTGTTTGAAACTGTTTCAACATAACCACAGAAAAGAAATGTCAAATTCAATAATTTTGGTTTACATTATTTGTATCATCAACTTGAAATAACAGAAATATTTTCAGTTTTGAAAAAATACCGGGATAATGTATAGTTTGTAGTCTGATGAAGTGCTTGAAATTTATAATTTTGTGATACATGTAAAATGCGTGCCGCAATTTATTTTCTTTATTGGCACTGTATATGGTTTGGTGTAATAGTACTTAATTACATTGGTAACGTGATATGAATGTATTTTTCATTTTCATTATATTCTGTAACAGTTAACGTCAATTTTATGTGACTGAATGAGGTTAATATGCGCTGGGTGTGGTTCGGTTTAATCACCGCGCAGAATCACTACGCCGTTTAGTGCGGAGATTTTTTATGTGCCAAGCAATTTGGCTCGATGGTTATCATTTCTTAATTGTCTGTCGAATGACAGAGTAAGTGGTCGTCCGCCTAAAAAACTTGTAAAAATAGAAACCAAGACAAAACGAAAATGTTTTGTAGCTGTTGCTGTGGTTATGACGTCATTCGGCAGACACATGACGTTACATTTGACGTAACGACATTTCTAGTTACAGGAATCACTCTCATTGACATAACGCTAGAATGGAATGGTAAATATTATCAAGTATAAATTTACATTACACATTTTATCATGGTATGGGTCAGTAAAGACAATTAAATCAATTCAGGCTTCCATAAAAACAAACTGACTCTAGCAAAAACACAGTACGAATTAGATCTACTATTGTTCAAATTTTCTTCTTCAGATATAATACTTTGTAGGTTTGATTACTTAAATAGAAACTACAATAAAAGAAACAGTGTAGCTTGTATTTATTCGAGGTTTTTCCTAATTTCGTTTCTGTCAGGTCAGACAGATATGTCAGATTTGCTTGACATTGTAATTGATACAAGATAGGACATGTGTTGTTTGTAATTATAATTAAATCATGTACGATAACTAAGAATCGTATTGTACAAAGTGTGTTGCATTCTTGTTACTTTGTACTGAAATTATTACAGTTATCAGATCAGTCAGATCTGATAGATCCGGCAAAAATCGAATTTGGAAAAACGTCGATTGCCCGTTAGGGCCACCCACAAATATGGGGCGCAGATAATTCTAATGCTCTACAATTGCAGTTCAGCAAATCATCACATAATTTTAGCTGTAAAATAGCGCTTTGTAAGTTACACCTTGTACCCTACTGATGACTTTGTTCTGTCTCAACATAATGCATGGCGTACACTGTCCTTACTAAGTATCGTAATGATTCGGCACCCTAACATTTGAGTTTTATGTTTTAGGAAATGAAAGTGCGAGCGACACAGACATAACCGAGGAACGACTTGACGTGTCGGAACATGGAACGCTTCCGTCACTTCCTTGTCGTGAGCATAGATGTTTTAGAGAAGTTAAGCAACACGTTTTTCTTCATCATATGCACGCAATGGCTTAGCCTGGTCTTGCTGTCGCTACCATATGTGTACCTTCAACATTAACAATAAGCCAATACCATCTCCTGAAATTCCCATCATTTTGGAAACGTACAGAACAAAGGAGAAAACAGAAGAATTTCACGCTGTGCTTTTGATGATCTATTGTTTCTTTGTCGGCACTGTGCACGTTTGTGGGTAAAGACATTTAGTCACATTGATAATAAAATAGGGTTATGTGATTCACCCTCTGAAAGCCACACTGTGCCTCTGCATAAAATTCTCTTCCTCTTTCTTTTCTTTTAAACATTTCCAAAATGATAGGAATTTCAGGAGCGAAGTGATATTAGATAAAGGCAGAATGTCAGGAAGAGCCACAAGAGAGCAACTTGTTTTGGCCAGGACTTTATGATTCACTGAACTCATGATTACTGTTCCTGTTATTTAATGATTTTTTTGTGATTTAATATTTCAGACGCGACGTAAAAACGTGATGCGTGACATCACGACTACATCACGTGATATCACGACTAACATTTAGTGTGAAGCTTCGACCTTTGATATCGACATCAATTTGTCATTTTTGACGCCTTTTTCGATCCTTATCACTTTCATGTTTGAAATGGCAAGTGTCAACATCATGCAACAGATACATGAGTGATGAACTGCGTTACATCAGAAAGATACCCATGTATGTGGAAGAAGAAGTGTGAACTGTTTTGGGAACAGTTAAAATTCCGCCGTTGGACCTTGCTATGCATTATACAACGGCACGAAAAGGCATCTTCTTAAAACGAATAAAATCGCATGTGCTATGAGGACATTTTAAAAATGCTGGTGGTAAAGGGTAAAATAAAAAGGAATTCTAAGCATCCTGCGAAAAGCTTAACTACTGAAGACTACTGCAAGTCGTATCACAGCACATGATATTAATTATTAATGGGGTACATGCAGTGAAGCTCTAACTGCTTTTACGGATCTAGGATGGGCGCACGTTCAAAGGTTTAGAGGAGTTGACGCTCCTCCCCTTTAAGGAAGAATGCTGGATCCGCCATTAGGCTGTATCGCTCATACCACGTCATTGGCGGATCCAGGATTTCCCGCTCCTGCGCCCCCCTAAATCCGCCAATGCGCGTGAATGTTTCTTAGCATGTATTGCCATTTTATTAAATCCTTCAGCAATGTTACTGCCAAATGGTTAGAGACTTTACATGAATAACAATTACTCATTTATTTACTGTTTTACCACGGTTGTAATATTTATGTGAAGAAGTTAAAAGTTCACACTGCACACATGACCACTGCTCAATGTATATGAGCTTTGAGAGTCTCCTCTTCACACCTCTGTTATGACTAGACCGGTTCTCTGTCAGTTAATCAATAGGTGAGACATGTAAAACCTGGTAACTAGACAACTGGGAAATTATACACTCCAACGGATGGTTATTTATTTTTACCCAAAAGTTTAATCATTTTTTCTGAAGGTGCTAGCAGAGATTCAAATCTTCCAAAATGCACATAAATCTCATCTCCTGAAATTATGATCATTTTCTACTTACACGAAAAGCACAGTGCAGGGGCGGATCCAGGATTTCCCGTTGGGGGGGGGGGCCGCCAACCCTATTTTCGCCCAAAATTTAGCGAAAAGTGCATGAAAACGAAGAAAATTTGGGCCGCTGGGGGGGGGGGGGAAGTCTACTTGAGTTGATATCTACTTATTGTAACCTTATG
>JBCAUI010306076.1:0-15477 GCA_038406195.1 Haplosyllis anthogorgicola | reverse complement strand
CTGAAAATAGAATGATCCGGGACTAATTCAATTCCCTCATGTTATTCCAATACAAACTGTGAACATGACCCGTTACTGTCTATTTGAAGTAAAAAGCCACTTTGCGACATTTATATAACTGAAGCACTTCAACCTAACTTTGAATATAGCATAGTACTTAGCGACATTTTAGACCACCTTCCTACACTAGTATTAATAAAAGGGAAAACAAATAAATCACAAGAACCTCTGGTTCTTAAAACACAAAGTCTTATGGATAAAAAAATAAAGAAAATCGCAGGCAAACTTAACAGAATTAACTGGCAACACAGAGTACTAAATGAAGAAGACCCTAATAAAGCATACAATCTTTTGGTATCCCAAATTGATAATACCCTTGATGATGTAAGCCCCCTAAAAGAAAAAAGTGTTGCAGCTTGGAATAGAGCAGTAGAACCTTGGATGATAGCTTCTATTAGAAAATCTGCAGCAACTAAGATAAAATTATATAGTAAGAGTATTTCACATACTAGTACAGAAGAGGATAGAATAAAATATAGAATGTATAGAAATACATACAATAGGGTGATTAGACATGCCAAAAACTTGTACTACAAAAATAAATGTCATGAATATCATAGCAACACTAGGAAGCTATGGGAAACAATAAATGGTATGCTAGGTAAAATACACGATAAAACTAGCACTATTGAGTGTATCAGTGTGGATGGTATTAACCACCACACACCCAGTGTGATAGCAAATAAATTTGGGGAATATTTTTCCTCTATTGGGGAAAACTATCGAATAAAATTAAATCATCTAGAATAAATATAAAAGAATATTTGAATTGGATTGAACAAAATACCAACTCATTGTACTTAGCACCAACAAATTCAACAGAACTTGCTAAGCTCCTAAATGAACTCCCAAATAAGAATAGCTCAGGTCATGATAATATAAGTAATTTTATGTTAAAGGCTATTGGACCCAGTATTCTCACCCCACTGGTCCACATCTTTAATAAGTCACTTGAGACCGGTAAAATTCCAGAGCAAATGAAAATTGCTGATGTGGTACCATTGTTTAAGAGTAAAGAGCCTAATGTACTTAACATCTATAGGCCAATCTCACTATTGGTCATGATGTCAAAATTATTAGAAAAGGTTGTGTTCTAAAGGACATATAACTTTATGGAAACACATTCATTGCTCTATCATAGCCAATATGGCTTTTGAAGCACTCGTTCATGTCAGGATGCTATAGCAGAACTAACCTGTGAAATTCTAAAGGAACAAGAGATTGGACACCATTCAATAGCAATTTTTTTGGATTTGTCGAAAGCATTTGACACATTAGAACATGATATTCTGTTTAAAAAATTGGAAAATTATGGAATAAGAGGTATTGCAAATAATTGGTTTCACAACTATCTGGAAGGTAGAAAATTAAGGGTCAAATGCAACACATCAGCAATGAATGAATTAGTTTATTCCAATGAATTTGACATTAATTATGGTACTCCCCAGGGATCAAATCTTGGTCCATTGCTATTCATTATATAATGATATATACCTTGTTTTAGAACACTGTAAGTGTATTCTCTTTGTGGACGATACCACCATCTACTTTTCTCATAGAAATAAAAACTATCTAATCCACTGCCTCACACATGACTTAACAATTTTGGCAGATTGGTTTATGGCAAATAAGTTATTGTTGAATCTGAATAAAACTGCAATGGCCTTTAGTAAAGACTCTGGCTTCCACGATATCTATTTGGGAGACTTTAAGATACCGTGTGCTACAGAGACAAAATTTCTCGGCATAATAATTGACTGAGAGCTAAGGTGGAATAAGCATTTCAATAGTGTGTATAATAAAGTTAACTTGAATAAAAGAATGCTGCAGCTTATGAAGAATTTATTAGATGTACATACAAAAAAACTGATTTACTATGCTCACATTTAGTCATCTTAACTATGTCTCTGTAATATGGGGTAGTATGTTAAGTGAATCTGAAATGAATAAACTTCTGAAGGTGCAAAGCACTGTATATGAAATATATATCGCTCATCAATCAACTCACATACAAAACCATTATTTACTAAGTATGAAATTTTGGAATTTCACAAAGTGGTAAAGCTGAATCTGCTTACATTTGCCCATGGTCTAAATTATGACTTGTTACCAACCCCAATATGTAAGCAATTCCATACCATTGGCAAAAGAACATTAGGAAAAAAATTACACCGATACCCAACACGACAAAAATCTCTGCCAAATATTCTCCCTCACCAAGGAGATAAATTCCACAAAAGTTTTATGTGTGAAAGTCTATCACAGTACTCATCACTGCCAATAGAAATGAAAAGAATTAAAAATATAAAAATATTCACAACTAGGCTAAAAAAGCTGTTATTAGAATAAATTTGTACTGAAACGAGGTGCAGAATGTAGAATTATCTGTAAACACAATTACTACTATTTGTTATTATGTGGTTTGTAAATTATAATGTTGCATGTAAATACAACTATGCTGTTGTAAGTAAACACAATCATATTGTGGCAAGTCAACACAGTGATCTTTTATCACAAAGTGTGTGTAAACACCATGTGATGACCATTACAATTGCTCAGTGGGCTAAGACAAACTGGTAGTCAATGACCTACTTTCACCACTAAGCATCTGTCTCCATGAAATCACAGTGGTTCTGTCCAAAGAATAATGGTGTAAGATGAATACAACAAATGGGCCATGGCCCACACCAAAAAATTGAAAATAATGATATGCCAAAATGTGGAGTACACTAAAAACCTAAGAAAGATGCCGGAAACAGGTAAAATTGGCCAAAATATGTTGAGTGAGCTGCCGTGCTACAGACATCACACTATAACATTAGAATCTCATTATCACACAAAGAGCAAAATTAACCATAACCTGTTTAACATATTTGGTGCCCAAGCAAACATGTCTGGTAGGGAACTATGCAAAGTGCTAATTGTGTATATGGAGTGTGACAGTGATTATTACGGAACAGTTGGTGCAAATTTTTTTAAATGAAAGGGGCTATCAATAACCCAGTGGCTAACATATATGGCAGAACCAACAGTGAGGGGAGATGAACTAGCAATATTAGGCATGAGCAAATATATCAGAATTCACACCTCAGTAGACTTTGCCAATGGAATATGGTCAACAATGGATGGAGATCTAAATGAAGAGCATCATGATCTCACTTTGTTGTCATCGAACATCCATCTAGCCTACTTGGGTAACTCCTTCTATGTTGAGCTGAGGCCTCACATCAATTTACTTAAGGAAGGGACTAAATTCAACATAATAATTCCTCAAGTGGTTGCACACCTGACATAGTAAATTCTAAAAAAGTAAAGTGACAATTACTACCACTGTGAATATTTCCCCATCAATGCCATTAAAGAAATACTCCTACTACACTAGAAGCCAGGTAGCCATGAAACAAACATGTGTCGCATACTATTGATAGTGATGAAACGGAATTGATGGATACTCCAGAAATCACAGGCACTGAATCAGAATTGTCTGATGCAACAATATTAGCAGATCCAGTCACAACCATTATCTATGATGATCTACAAGAACTAGACAACATGAAAACATCTATGGGACAGAAATGAAAAACTAGCCACAAGGGAGTAAAGAATTTAACTGAAATGGATGTACTACATGTGGACCCCCTGAAAAGTGACCCACTTAGTGTGTGCAAATTACCTTTGGATACTTACAAACACCCCTACTCAACCAGAAGCAAATCAAAGACAAAGTCTACATTGACTGTTGTAAAAATCTGTGCTGCAGAAAATCCAAAAGAATGGGCCAAACAGATTAAAACAGAAGTAAAAATAAAAACAATAGGCTTACCTAAGTGTAGACCAAAGTGCTACATTCTCTACAATATATGTAAGAAGAAGTGCAGCAACCAAAAAGCCTTGAATGCTCATTATCTACAAATACACAAGGTTGGACTTGTCTGTAGCAAATGTCATAAACAGTTTAACACACCCAGCAGTCACCGCCAACATTTGTACACTCATCAGCAGCCAAACTACCAATGCACCCAATGCAGAAAAACCTATTACTTCAGAAGTGAACTAGTATCTCATGCAGTGATTCACCAACATCATGCTAAATTCCTTTGTGTCCATCCAGGGTGTAAAAAGGGATACAAATGCAGCAGCTGTCTCACTCGGCATGTTAAAGTTCATGAAGGTATTCAACATCCTTGTAAACACTGCATACACTACCAGAGATCTGCACTTATTTAGAATCCAACAATGACATTGTCTGCCACCAAAATATACATGTATTACTTGTGGCATGAAGTACATCCATCCAGAGTAGCTGCGACGACATAAGAAAAAGAAACCCTGTGTTTAAATTGATCTATTGGGCATAATAATCCCTTAGAGAATTATCATCCAAGTGCTAGTAACCTCTGGATGACACCAACATTTTGTGTAAACATGTATGACAGTGTAAATACTGTTGTCACTGTGATATGACATTTTAGATATATGTCAACACACTTAAGTGAGCAATGTTATGTGGTTACATGACATATATTGTATGTGGTGTAAGGTGATTAGGTGTCATGCATCATTGACTTAATGGGCATAATAATCCCACAGAGAAATATCATCCAAGTGCTAGTAACCTCTGGATGATACCAATTTTTATGTAAACATGTATGATAGATACTGTTGTGTGTAAACACAATCAAGTGAATAACCATTGTGAGAAAACACATTGCACTATGATAATTAATATGCTATATAACTAAGGGATTATCATTGTGAGGCAATGTGATAAATTACACATGTACTCTGTAGGAAGGATGGGTATATGGCAATTAGGTGACATGTACCCTTGATGTACCATCCAATTACTGGTAACAAATAGAATATTGTTGTATATCAACACATGAGGAAAGACATTGTGATAAAATTATATGATATAACTATTATATAGTATAATAGTACTTAACAGTATCTTAGATGATATGCAATGATTAGGTGTCATATATCCTCTCATGCCCTAGTGGATACAGAGTATTTTGAGTAAACATAATACCATGTCAGTTTATTTGTCTTAAAACCTGCATATACGAGTGATGTGAGTAAACACGATTTACTCAATATAATACAGTAGTAGTGATTAGAAAGGAATGTTGTGCATGTAGATGTATTTTGGAACAGATATAGTATAATTAATGTTGTTAATTGTACTTGTTAATTATCAAATCAGTATAGATATTATTTAGTATAGATTGGATGTAAATGCAGTGGCCTCAATAATCAGATACAAATTGTATCAAAATATTACGATGATTAGGTGTCATCTTAAATCAGTATAGATGTTAGTTAATATAGTTTGGATGTAAATGCAGTGGCCTCACTAATCAGATACAAATTGATATACAGATTGTATTAAAATATTACATTATCATTGTTTCTATGATAAATATGGAAATCAATCAATCTGTGTAGCTACAGACATATGACAATTAGGTGTCAAACATTCTGTCCATTTAATTAGACATTGAGAACTGATCATGTATAGGGCAATTAGGTGTCCTGTTGATGTCTCCTTGTTACATGTCATGCTTGTTAATCTGTTAAATCAGTGTCGCATCAATGTTAGTTAGCATAAATGGGAATTTTGTGTAAACACAGTGGCCTTTAGGTTAAAGTGGAATGATTTGACCATCAGTCTATTTGCCTGCATTAATTTAAAATTTTTGTTGAAGTTGTTATTTAAATTTTGGGTTATATAATTTTATGCGATACTAAACTTAAAGTAAGAATTTACATGCATTTGGAAACATTTTGTGGGACAACCCTAGGGTTTCTCCATATGCTCGTTTTGTGCCAATGATGAAAACACCAGTAGTTAAGGACACTGCATTTGCTGTTACTACATGTATTTTTGGTACTAAACAGTTAAATAAATAAATCAATCAATCAATCATATTTTTACCGTTTGTGAGCATTTTTTAAAGGTCAATGTCATTTGAAGGTCAATTTGTTACTTTTTTATGACTTTTTCAATGTTTTAATGTTTATGTCGTTTTAATGCCTATTTGCAAAGCGGGCAGTTTGGCCTTCGATTGAAAGGCATTCTTGTTTGTAAAAATTTTCAGCCTCGCTTCACTCAGCATGACATTTTAGAATAATTTTTCTAAAAATGTTCCAGCCTTGCTGCACTCCACATCATTTTCATTAGAATGTCTTCAAATTTTTTCTAGCCTCGCTTCGCTCAGCATATCCTACAGTTAAGCTGTGTTCTTACTACGCTTTACTGATTATTTTCCACAGATACATCATTACATCTGTTATACATCCCCCTTTAAACATTAATTTATTATGATTCACATTTGTGTTGATCATGTGCCCATATGGGGATTCATATCAGCATAGTTTATGAATCAATTTTCACTCTATTTGTACGTTCATGTTAATATAATATTGAACTTCTAAATGTGAGAAATAACTGAACTGCCAAAAAATTACCAACAAAGTTCAAACATAAAAGGTTGCCGGAAATACAGGAGAATGCATATTTGTTAATAAAAATCCCTAGGGCTTCTGGGGCCCTAAGACAGTCCCCAGACCCCATGCCATTGCTTGCTCACTGCACTCGCACAACTTTGCTTTGCTACATTAGCAAACATCCGCATTTGACAAGTTGGGCCGCCCCCCCCCCGGACCAAATCCTGGATCCGCGCCTGTAACCTTATTGGGTTAAAATATTGATCAAATCGCTCTGTAAATCATTTTTTATGTATTAACCTTGTAATGCTGTAATTAGAGTGAAAAGGGAATTCTTTTTCATGACCTATAAAAGTGTTGATCTGGAAAGGGGAAAACAGTCATCTTTGTCACTTCCAACACAAAGAAATGGACAAAAAAATTTTCCGTCATGTTGCTTCCGGCCGAATTAATAATAGCTGTTGTAAAATATTTGTTATTCCCCGTACACAAATCTTTCCTGAAGTATTACACATTATTTAAATAAACAAAAACATTTTTTGACTACCAAAATATTTTTATGTGATTTTATGCGATTTCTGTATATTTCCAGATTATAATTACATGATCATAATAGCATGACTGATCAAGAAATTGATACCTCTTTTAGATTGTTGGATAGTTTGGTAAAATTGAACAATGTACACCTGTCTGCAGATTAATCTGCAGGTAAAAACTGTGAAGAGTTCATTTTTTACACTAACATGTAGCCAAATGTGACACAGTTCGAATGTGTTTAACTTAAAATATTTTCTTTCGCGATTTAAGCACGATGTTGTTTTATCACTGAAATAAAATTGTTCTCGAAAGTCTGAGAAAGTGTGAGCAGTTATAAAAAAATCGGTACTAATATCATTGTGTTAGCTTCCCCATTTTGCGAAATACAATTAGGAACATTTGCATATACTCTCACAAATGGAGATTGCAGCTCTCCCTTTGATGTTTGGCACAAAAACAGATCATTTGAGGACAAATGGACGGTATACTGATCAATAAAAATGTACTTTGCTTATATATGTGTGTCATACTCATAACACCATAAAAGGGGACGTCAGGTCAGTCACTGGTCGAGTTTTAGTGTTATGGTGCATACAAAAACATTACAGAACAGACGGGTTACTTGTCGTACATTTTCTTTGAACGAAAGTTTCTTCAGTATATATTTCTAAACAGTAATACATACAATGTAAACCAAAAGAACTAAGATATGTGGTTCTGTACTGTAGGTACGTCAAGTTAGTCTCAAATAACAGTAGTGGATTTATACATTCCAAACTCTCATTTTAGCTAAACAGCAGAAGTGGATTTTTGAAGTCAGTTTTTTTTAACATATATAAATTCAGCACTATCGTGGTTAACTTATTTGACATAAACCAAACATAGTTCAATTCAATTTCATAATTTTAAAATAATATCATGTCGGATGAGTAATTCAAATAATCGGTTTCTGGTACCAAGATATCGAGTTATCTTGTCGATTTATGCAATGGTACTTCGTCAAGAATATTGAAATGTGTGGTAAATAAACTTGAAATGTGTGCTGTTCCATTTAATAGTCATTAATTTCATTTACTAAGATTTAATGCATTGGAGGTCATGTTTTGTGCCAAATTCAGTATATATAAAATCGTATCAATTTAGCAAAATCTGCATTAAATCATTTCTCCAGTCTCCTCTGTTGCATAAGCTGCAACAGTGTACTGTAATCCTGGGCAAAATAAATGCAAGTTTAGGAAACGATCGTGCAATAGCGTTGTTACGGCCGGACGATTTGTTCACCTGTTTTTCACATGCACAGTTCTTAGTTTCATGTATTTTATGTGATTTTCCACAGAATTTTTGATGAATTGTTTTGCAAGTGAATTGGGTGAAGAATTTGAGTGAAATTGAATATCACAGCTTCTGGACACGAATGTATTTTATGTGATTTTCTTTGATGAATTGTTTTGCAGGTTAATTCGTTGAAATGGATGAAGAATTTGAGTGATATTGAATGTGACACGAATGTGACAAGCTTTATGTTCTCTGTCAGTTTTTCCTTCAGTAAAACATTTAACCTCACCCAAAATATTATTTTCAACACAAATCTAACTTTGTATCAGAATTTAAAGGAATACTGCGGATATGTATGGGATAAAAAAATTAATGATATGTAAAATGAAAGTAATTTTTTGATATTGGTTACTAAACATGCATCCACTTACATGGCTTTCACTTTATACACATTTTATATTTAAGAAATTTGATTTTCATAGCCAAAAATTTTGACATGTTCATTTTTAACAAATAGGGAAAAAAGTTCATCTGCTGTAGAAGGCAATCTGATCAATAACACACAGATGTCCCTACAAAGTGATGCTACATTATGTCCCACATCCTATTAACCGTTGTTCATAGGCTACTTTTACACTAAGCATGAATTAGGGAATAATCCCCTTATTCCTTCCAAACCTAAATATGGTCACTGACCACCTGACGTCACGAGACCTTCGCTGGCTGGGCCAACTATGTATACAAATATGTACATTTCTGCAGATCTGTGCAACCTGGCCAACCGGCGAACACGAAACCAAGCGGCGACTTAGATCTAACATAATTTTCATAGTCTGTAAAATTTCAACTGTCTAAACGATCTCATTTTTGTTTAAGAGAAATTAGCTCTGTTAAATTAAAATAAATTACAAAAGTGCGAGTTCGCCTGATTGATATTGCCCTTTTCACCGCTTAACACAAATGGATCAGAGGATCGAACATCAATAAAAAATTATAAAATGAACCTTTTATTTCTGAAAACATTACTTTGTTCACATTTTACAACAATTCCGCTAACGATACATAACGGTACGAAATAAGCATTATTATATAACTTCATTACAATCTTATTTTTGACGTTAATGATAAACTTTTATCTGGAACCTAATTTTGAGTTTATGGGATTTTGAATACTAGAAATTACGTCCTATTCAAATAATTTTATCATCTTCGTAGTTATATGTTCAATATCCGTTTAAATTGAAAGTTCTCTTGAAGTAATATTTAAACTTTATTTATTGAATTGAATTTATCATCATATCTAAGGTATTTGTCATCAGATTTAGGTTCTTCTCCATTGAATTTGTTTGTCATGAGCTTCATTCCTTGCGAGAAACCAAGGACGTCCAAATGACTGTCAATATCCTGTAAACAAATATAAAAAGATGTTATGATGCCAGCTAATGATTTATGCGCCAAACTTAACTCCGTTTTGATTTCGCAAAATCGTATCTATATTCACAAATGAATTTAACTGGGAAACATTGCGGATGTTGGAGTATGATCATAACCTTCCTCTGGAGAGTTGCACCAGGCTTGCGTGTCTTCCCTAATTATTAATTTTTTAACAGAACAAAATAATGCGGAATTGTACCAGAGCTGATTATTGTAAAGATGTTGACTGTCTCGTGGCAGGATTACATGCCGCTCTGAGACTGAAACTTGAAATTTGCACTTCAGTCTGACGATCTACAAAACCAGTAAGATTTAGAAGTGCTACTTGCCCCACTTCCAGGCTGACAAGAATCAGGATGGTTGAAGATACTTGGATCCTTAATTCCACTTGTTATATTGTAGTAGCCAAGAGTCAGAACAATGTAATCTTTAAAATAATAATGTGTAATACGTGTGTTTTATTATTATTGAATTGTAAATCTTAACGCACCGTCCTTAACGGACCAACCCCAACGCTGTCATGTTAAGCCTATGAGCCCAACGCTTAAGAAGTGGCGTTGGACTGTAACTGCACACACGTTAAGGGTTATGAATACGTGCGGAGGGTCTGTATGGTTTGATGTATTCTTTGTATTGTATGTTATGACACAATAAATGTTTTAAAATGAATTCTATAGACTATACCTCTGTCAATCTTTCCGAAGTAAGCTTCACTAACGGGAACGCAACCTTCCTGGGTGGTTGTAGCGTATCCTGTGAGACCTTTTACCTGGAAGCTCCATCCGTTCACTGCTAGTGACTCGCCTCCCGCTCCGAATGTCGTTGTTCCAGCTGCAGTGGCGTTATCTGTCAACATGTAAAACATATTGCCGACAATTAGTCAGGAAGTTTACTTCATAAAATTCAAACTCCTTTCAACAAACGGTAATAAAGTGGTAAAACTCTCTGGTAAATTGCAGTAGTTTGATTAACTGGATCAAATTACATAAGACACTATCTCGAATTTGTTCAAATGGACAAAATTCTGTAGGTAATACTTCATTAACCCTTACGCCGCCGCACCCTAAAAACATCCTTAGTAGTATTATGCCTAATGCAACTTTAGTTGAAAATAAAAGAAACTCCGTTCTTTGCCTACTTTGATTAAAGTCTTCTAGTATTTTTTCACCACGTCTACTTGCCGACCATGACTTTTGTTTATTACTAAAAGTCTGTTGCCAAAAATCACTTCTAGGCAGTGGTGCCTCAATGTGTTACTATATTTTCATAATGACTACTTGTAAACATTCCCTCTTTAGTTAATAATAAAGTACAATCGACTTTTTCATAATAAAATATACTAGTATATTTTCTTTTACAAAAGGATCCAACGGTCTTGGATGATCATCCAGGTCTCAATCTGGATTTCCAAATATGGTACTCAGTGGGAAAAGTACACAAAAAAAACTAAAAAACAGTCATAATTCAAGGGAAAATTTACTCAGCCTAAACATCAATTGTATTTTATCTATAAATTAGTCTAGTAAACTGAATACCTTTTTCTTAAAATGGATGACAAACATATAATTATGAATCAAACATTAGTAGTTTACAATGAAGATATTTACATTCCCCCAAGTGATGATGAAGAAGAAGGAAGCATGGATTACTGTGTACTTCAAAATGCGGATCCTAACTTCACATCATGACATAATATCATGGATGAAAATACCTCTCATAATATTAGTACAGATACTGGACTATATCCAAATATTTCATCAAATAGTGAACAACCTTCAAATAGCATACATACTGGAGGAACTTCACCATCAACATCACCTTACACCCATAGTCCCTCAACCTCACCCCCACAATGTATTCGAGAAAATCCACCAATTTCACCACCTCAACATATTCCTGATGATATGTTTCAAATCCATGATACTGATTCAGAACATTACAACAGTGATTCTAGTATGATCCAGGAACCAAATGATGTTGATATGACAACTAAACTCCTAAATAATTATTCCGGTGATGAAGAAAACCTAGAAGATTTTGCAAATGGTTGGGACTGGAAAAATACAGATACAACCAGACCATCATATGGACCTTTTACAGCCACATCTGGACTCAATTTGTTACCCCAGGGTCAACAACCATATGACTACCTGCAGCTTTTCTTCCCTGACAGTTTTCTACATCATATCGCCTGTCAAACAAACCTCTATGCAAACAACAAAAACAAGGTAATGTACATTTTAAATTTTTATTATATTACAAAATACTTGCGTAAATATTTTCTGTTAATGAAAACTTAATATGTACAGTAGTAAACATTATATAATTCTTGAGTAAACATTTTTAACAGTTTATAAATTCAAATTACTGACATGCATAATGGAATTATTTTTCCCAACCAAGTACCAAACATTTATTTTGGACTTAATATTTATCCTATTTAGATAACAAAATCATGCAATTGTCCAATACAACTATCATCAAATGTACATAACTATCCAGTAGATATGATAAAAGTAGGTGCATGTAACTTTTCTCCAATAAACGTATTGTATACAAAAGTCTCAAGTAAAAGTCAAGAAAAGTAGTCTTGCTTACATGCATCCTCCAAGTCTGGCATACAGCCGTCATCAAATTTATGTAACTATCCAGTAGACATGATAAAAGTACATGCATGTAACTTTTCTCCAGTAAACATATTATACACAAAAGTCTCAAGTAAAAGTCAAGAAAAGTAGACAATAATACAAGTGTCCCATTCAAGTATCCGACTTCCAGTATGAAATGTCCATTTTGTTCACATATTGACAAGACAAATATCTAAATATTTGTGGGTTTTACATCCTCATATCCTTCCTTACCCAACATACTTTTTGCAATCCTTTCATTTATCTTCAATAGTTCTTCTTCTGTGTCTCTCTTATCTTGTTGTCCCATTTTGTCCTCCACTGGCATTTTACTGAATCTGATATTCAGATTGGTCTCCACTTCATTTTTGAAGCTCTCATCTTTGACCTTCTCAAAAGCTCTCCAACCAGCAATGGCCTTGGCACTGTATCTGTACATCGACTGCAGTAAAATCTTCCTCCTTGCCATTTTGGAGTTTTCATTCTTTGTGCTTGATTTTCAGCAGGTCTTTGGTCAGGATCTCTGCTGCCATAATGTCTATTGCTTCAAAGACAGCTCTCAGGAATACATGTGGAAGGTTTGGCTGTAAATTTTGCCAATGCCTCCGTGTCTTGTTGGTAACTGTAATGGAATTTGATGGTTCAAAATCCAGTGTTAGATCCTCAGAAGCATATGTGCGTCTACTTTCATCAACTTCTGATCTACAGGTCAAGTTGTATTGCATGCCCTCATGTTTCATACACCTTATGTTCTCATCTTTGTCATCAAAAAAGTATCTGAAGATATGAAATCTTTTACTCTAAGTGTGCACAAGTGTTGCTGTCTGGGCATAGCAGAGTTGTGCAAGTGTGGCTGTGGTATAATTTGTCAAGTTTTGGCTCAGGGTGTCATGCAATTTCACCTCCCCACAAATGACTGGTGCATCCCAATGTTTAGAGACCCAATCAGCTCGGACAAATAATGTGGAATGTGGGAAATCTGCCCCATCACTCAACTTGTGATCTAGAGCATGTCCCAGGAGCTGCCTGTGTCAGTACTTGTTAAAATTTGAAGCCACATATCCAGATATGAAGTCATCTGCACAATTTTCATGTACAAAACCCAGCACTGTAATGTAGTTGACTACAACATTGTCCATGTCCTCCCCACCACCAGACCCAAGATATTCGCTCTGGATTGTGTGAGTTGCATAATGTCTGTTTGGAGATGGCAGGGGGTAGGAATTGTCTGCATCATATTTTGCTGATTCTGCAATTATTGCAGCTATATTTGCACATGACATAGCCACAATGGATCTGGAGTGATCGTAGTTACCACACTGGATCAAAGTTTTTGTCAAGTCTGTTATGTTTTTTGTGACATAACCATGGGTAAATCCAGATGTAAGAAACTCATACAGTTTGCTGTTTGTAAATTCAATGTTAAGATCTCTAGTTATTTTGGTATCTAATTTATCCATCAAGCTATTTGGAGTATCTTTGAAGGCAAATGTATACTGCTGTGGTGCACCCAAGGGTGTTTTCACTTCTGTATTTGGATCCAGTTTGCCAGACAACCTTACAGTCCAGCCGAAAATGTTTTCCATGGCCTGAGATGCCAATCCTCCTTGCATGTATTGTAGACGTTTAATCTTTTCACCATTGTAATTCTGATAATTACTGTCCAATACATTCTGAATACTGTAGAATTTCAGAATGCCTTGTTCCAACATGAGTTTCTGGGCATAATCCTTAGTTATTTCATCATCATTTATCGGTACTGGGGTATCAACTTGACAACTTTCCTCAGATTCATTTGGATCACTGGAAATGGGATCCATATTACTTTCACTTGTATTTTGTGCTGAGTCAGAACTGTTAGTGTCAGATTCATTAAATGTTGCATCATGGCCACACAGAAAATCAAATGTAGATTTGTCTAAACTTGATGGAGATTCTTCAGATTCTTCAGATTCTTCAGATTCCCATTTTGGCTCCACTACTTGTTGATTTTTCAAATCCTTTTTGTCCTCATTTGAAAATGCCGACTCATCACTGAAACCTGACTCATATCCATGTGCAGATCCAGAAGATCTCAATTCTGCTTCAGCCAATTTGTGGTCAAACAAGTATACTGCAGTGCCACAGGCAAGATGTAGGAATTCTCTGCCAATGAGGTGGACTGCAGACAATTTGGTCATCATTTCGCCCAACATAGTGATCAAAACCTGCATGCTCACATACAAAATGTCTGCCTAAAACAGAAAAAAGTTTAGTACACATTATAATTGTAGTTTTACAATTTCTTGGAAATAATAAAATGTTGAATATACTTATTTATCAAAGTCGAAACTAGATAGCCATATATATAACAAAATATTATTTATGCTAACTTTTACAGCATCTCCTTCTTATCTATCATCCTTCACTTCAGTGCTGGATTTGAATATAATCTTCCCCAAGGGGTGACAGGGAATTCAATTCTTGAGTCCAACCGATATTTCTTGAATATGATTGGCTAGACTAACATGACCTCCCCACAAATAAATAGGCCAATCTGAGGGTATTTCCTGATAATGAGGGCCGGCTGTGAGAATCTGTTGAAACAGATTTTCTCACACAGATAGAACCATTACATCAGCAAAAAAATAATGACATAATCTGATTACAGAGACCTTTGAGTTGTTGCAGTCATGTTTGATTAAACTTATGAGTGTATACTATTTCAGAAGTGTTGATTTTAGTAACAAAGTAATTACATAATAAAGGAATGAAAACAATCCATCTGAAAGACAGGAAATAGATGAAGATTATTTAATTAACAGATTTTGTTTGTGTGATGAATTCCCAAAATATGTGTAATATTTTGCGGTTGAGGTGTACATTTTAAAATAAATTAAGTGAATTATGATAAAACTAATACTTACAGCTTCTGTCAAAGGTTTCCATTCTTTGCCTGTGCTTGTTTTGTTCCTTTTTGGGGTGAGTTCAGTGTCTAAGGGTTAAATAACAAGACATGAGTGGTATGGCCTTAGACTGTTTTATTGAGTGCTGAACATATGTACATGTGCATGGTCATGTGTCCCCGGCAGCACTGGCTGCTCACTGGCTGGGT
>JBCAUI010305965.1:0-15478 GCA_038406195.1 Haplosyllis anthogorgicola | reverse complement strand
AGAAGCCAGAGGGCACAGAAGCCATCACACACAAGACCCACTACTGAGATACAATCAACACTAGAAGTTAATACCCTCAACACTAGAAGTTAATACCCTAAACAAACAAGAATTGATTGGAGGTAAACAATCAGACTGTCCTGTTCATGTGATTGTAAATTGAGATGCAGCTCAACTAGAGGAAGTGTTACTTAACTGATGGAACACTGTAACTTATGGAATATTTTTGGAGAATTTAATTTGTAATGTTATAAAACTAATGTAAAGGTGAAATATTTATTATTGTGATGTAAAATGGTCATTTATTAAGGGTATTTGGTCAAATTTTAGATAGAAAAATGTTTTTATTTAATTTAGTAACACTACTGATAGTAGGTTTAGCTGTAATCATAATTGCATGAGGGGGTGGTAGCACTGTTTTGCAGTAATGTTGGTATGTCCTGGTAGCTCTCTGAGCTGGAGTTAATCTCCCAGGATTGTTCTGCAATCAATCCTATGTCAGTGCATAACTTCACTTTGAGTTAAACTATGAAATAAATCACAGGAACAGCCAAATGCTTTCACATTTCATTAGTTTTTCCCCAAAGAAACTTTGATGTCAGGTCTTTTCACTAGAAGCGAGTTCATTGAATTAAATTCTAAATTGCTTTGGCTATCAGTGGTGACCTTTCCTTTAACCTCGGGTCAATGCCAATGTCATTGCAACATTAAAGTAGGTCGATTTAATCTCAATTCTATCGGTGAGAGTGACGCGCGGTAACATTTTAAATTACGATATCAAGTAGATTTTCCTTGGCGAGCTCTTTCTCCCATTATTGATCTAAGAATGAACAAATTATTGTTAATTGATATGGTTTGACTCCCACCAGAGTAAACCAATCTTCCCCTTATTTTTCAACGCTGCGCTTTCCCTCTGAATTAAGAATGGGAAACATGTTTGAACTTTGACACGGCGTAGTCGGTGAAGCCGTTCAACGCGGCTATTGGATGCGCTGCGTGGGCGCTAGAAACTATCGTCTTCGGTCATTGATCATTCCACATATGAAATTCCCCAAAGTTTGATAACGTTCTTCAGATGACAGCTTATGTTTAGCTTTAAGATACTATTCATGTACAACTTGAGGATAAAAAGACAGCTTTGATAGGCGTAACAGCTGCTGCAGAAATCTCTTTCTAGGTGGAATGGGCGAAACAAGCTGCGACAGAAGGACACTACAACCAGAAGACCTCTCTGCAGGTCACTTCTAAGCAGTAAGCACCCTGGCTAATGGCACTATTCACTCGACTGTCACTCTGTCTCTGTAGGAAAAATACCCCGTAAAGAGCACTGCCATGTAGCTAGCCACACAAACACCTGCTATGTTACATGACTATCATCTGGGCATAAGACTCCTTTGACACATTTTCCTATTCCTCTACAGAGTTGACCTTATCAAACAAAGTAATGGTATTCCGATTCTTTTTAAAACTCTTTGAAGTCATTCAAAGTTCTGCTGGACTTCAGATGTAGACGTGACTCACAGCAGGCAAGCAAGATGTTGGTGAATGGTAAAAATTTACACAGTTTTATCAAATTAATTCAGATTATGGCAGAAGCATTAGTAGTGTATCAGTTAATTTGCCAAAGCAGAATGATGTTAATAGACTAGCATTGCTACACTTAAGATGTGCTTCAAAGTTTCGCCAAATAAATCGATGATCAACGTTGACAAATTCTATTTTTGCCCGAACAGATTACGGCGAGTTATTGTGAAAATCATAACGTCCCAGACTTCTGAAAAAGTGTTTCTTGTAAATATATCAAGTATTAAATTAAATTCTTTCGTGATTTACAATGGTGAAGTAACAAGAACACCAACAATGTCGCTAACGTCTTGTCGCCACCAACACTTCTCCCACAAAATAGTGGCTAGAATAAATATGAGTTTCTTTCTAGCAAAGACTATCTTATGTTGAAGCGCAGGAAACATCAAGATGTATGATGTAGTACTCTAAGGTGTTGATGCAGCGTAGGCTATAAATTAGTGACAAACATCTAACTGGGAATGGGCCAGCCAGGACTTTGTGAGGGGAAAGAGCAAGAAGGAGAAGCCATTTATTATGAGAGGACACCATTAAAGCTCAAGTCCGAAGGGAGAATAGTGTTACAGCGAAGGCCACAAGATCAGCAAGGGAGACTGTCCACTCACAACTCCACAAATACACTTCAGCGAAGTTTACTGAATGATCAAGTGCTTATTCGACAGTACATTCTCTTGTCTTCAGAGTTGTGAGAAGAGAAATGGTTACCGGAAGGTACTGATGGCTCAAGGTAGTGAAACGTATTGCAAAGATTCCCATAACAGTCACACAACGTGAAGAATAAATAAATGTGAAAAATAAAATTTCAAAGTAAAACTCTGATAGCAAACACCAAGAACAATATTCTGTAATGTGAGTACTCGTACTTAACGACGAATATGGAACGTCAATTCCAGGCATCGAGATTGTATTATCGAATGTGTAAGCTGAGTAGGGGAATTACTGTCTACCGGATCTTACCCCACGTTTTGGTATTCTGGTTACAAGAGCTCAGTTTGCAGTACTTTTCTAACTTACAGCCTAGTCAATTCCTTGACTGTCTGTGCGTACATGTATGGAATATGAGCTCGAATGTACTCTAAACTGGCTTTACTGTACTACAGTCTAGACAACCCCCATGGAAGGTCTGGTAGACTGTAGATGTTGTATGTTAAAGAAGGACCATGTAAGGTGACAGCCAGCCAGCTTCGTAGCTGTAAGTTAAGGCAATGGAGGCTGAAGCTGACAGGAAATCGAAACTGCAATGGGGAAGCTGGAGTAGTTAATTGACCTCTTCACAAGACTCGAGCCTGGCCCCTTTTCAGCTTAGAAATTACATCCCCGCCAACTTGCCAACACTGAATTCCTAAACAAGTCTAATAGCGTCACTGTCGCATATGGAGAAGTGGTATGGGGGAGGAAAGACAAAAAAAAGTGGGGGGGGGGTCTTGGGATGGAGAATCTATACAAAATTTGTTGCTGTGTTCACGTCTGGCGAGATGTAAAATGACAAAGTGAGAGCGACTCACGCCAAATAACTTCTCATAAAATGGCAGGATTCATAACTTTTTGCCTCGCGAGCAAATCGGACCGTGGCCTAGAGGAGTAATTGGTAATTTACAATCTCTAAAGCTTTTCCTTAATAACTATAACATTCTGGACTCAAGTAACAGAACTCCATTTCGTCTTATTGGTAAACTGCTAAAAGTACATAAATACTCAAAGCCTAGCATTTCTTATATTTAGTATGGAAACGAAATAAACACATCCCTTGTCTACAATGTGCGCATCCCAAATAATTTAATCAATTGTTTTATTCAGTTTTCAATTTTACTATCTACTACGCTTTTTCGCAGCCAGTCTACAATTGTCAATGTATCCCAACATTTATAGCTTTACATTTAATACACAAAGGACAGGGACAAATTTTGAGACCTATGTGGTGTCTTAAGATAACAGTTCCTTTGCACCATCCCATTTTGATGATAAAATTCAAAATTTCAAAAAACAGGATATTTTCTTTAGAAAAGAGTTACGCGGGGTAAAAGTCAAATATACCATGAACGGTTTAAAGATGAAGGTCAGAGTTATAATTAGTAAGTTTTCACACAAATAATTAAACCCTTGGTGGTAACGCAGACCATGTCTACATAGGAAATTACTAGAAAAAAGTGTAATAAAATGCATGTGCGACAATATTAGGACAAAATGTACGCTTCACAAAATTCAATAAGTTGGCGCGCAATAAAAATCTGCAAAAAATTGAAGGTACTGTGATTGGGGGTGTTAGGTTGTTGATGCAAAGCGAATATGCAAATTTTATGCAAATTGTCTACTATCTCTGACACACCACATAGCTCACAAAACAACACTAAAATTTGTCAAAATTAAGTACGCTATTGTACAAAAACATGACTTAGACATTATAACAACGTATTTTCTACACATGAAACAATACGAGTGTACGTGGTTTGAATATGTGCAACTATAATGATGGTCTTAGTGTTAGTGTAGATGTTAAGATGTTAATGCGAGTGACCATGCACATGAGCAATTTAGTTACTTATTAGTCTATCACGCTTTGCATTGATAGACTACTGTGAACGGCTAGATGGTTCTGCTATTGGGTCAAAACTGGGCGTACAGATGCTCCCCCCCAGGTGCAGACAGGTCTATGAGCAATGAGTTCAAATTTAAATCCACAAATATCACCCATAAAATTAATGCATCCAAACTTTGAAGAGTAACATTGCATAAGTAGACATCATGGAAAATTAATCTGAATGTATATTATGCCACATTTTGTGAGACAAAGTGCATTATGGGATATATTTTAGGAAATGAGTTCAGAAATGGTCCAAAACTGGGTAAAATTGCATCATAATTGAACAGGACCTATGCAGCAGTGCGTCCTAGATCCTAATCTATCCCTATACCAAGTTCCAGGACTATGACTACATTTTCTAGTTAAAAATCAAGAAAAACTGTCATATCTTGGAAACCGCTGATCGTAGAGACTTCTAACAACCACCATTGTTTCAGCATGCCCCTAAACATATATGTGGGGACATCCAAGCCTTTTTGGGCACTTTTTTCCAGTCAAAATCAACCTTTTCTGTTTTTAGCCAGTAACAATTTTACACCCTGGCACATTTTCTTAATTTTGACAGGGAAAAAAGCATTGAAATGGCTTGAAAATCTCCACGTGTAGGTTTTAGGGCATGCTGAATCTTTTGGTGATGGTTCAAATCTCTACAATAAGTGGTTCTCAAGATATTACAGGTTTTTTGGAAAAAGTGGTCCAAATGGGGTAAAAATGCATGGTAATTGATTTTCCACCCACAAAAACTGCCTTGATATTGCCAGAATCTGTGTTTAAATGTTTTTTGACATGCCGATCTCAATGGTGCATGTTAAAAGTCTGTGTTGTCAATATTTTTCAAGATAGTTTTCATTTCTCCCCTTAATATTGAGAATTTGACAAAACGGACATCAAATTTGGAACCCCCCAATCCCCTACCCTCCATACCTCCCAAAAGGATTTGACCAATGTTTTGTAACACATTCTGAAAAAATTTCGCCGCTAAACGTAAAAAATTCCACCACCATTGGATTCAGCACACCCCTAAACCTATATGCAGGGACTTTCAAGCCTTTTCGGGTACTTTTTCCCAGTCAAAAAAAACATTTTCTGTTTTGCTATCCCATAATACTTAGAATTTCACATTTTCTTGATTTTGACAGGGAAAAAAGCATTGAAATGGCTTGAAAATACCTGCATATAGGTTTTGGGGTGTGCCAAATCTTTTGGGTGATGGTTTCGAGTCTACAATAAGTGGTTCCCAAGATATCGCAGTTTTTTGCATCGTACATATTTTACAAAGATAACTTGCTCGTAACAGAAAATGTAAGGATTAGGCAAGAGTTGGAACAAAACTGGAAAAAGCACAATTTCCTGCAGTCTAAAAAGCATAGGACACAAGTGGGGTCAGTACGCACACATTGGGTTGTGCCAGCATACACCAAAGTCAAGCCACCTAACCTGCAACCTTCCTGTCCTGGGTGGGGGGGTAGGTCTGCAGATCTGCATGCATTGGGCTATGCCAGCATGGTCCAAGGTCAAACCACCTTACCTGCCACCTTCCTCTCCTGTTCAAACTTGTTCAGCAGCAGCAAAGGATCATGGGAGAAATTTTTTTTTTCTTTTTTATCATGTATATTTACGTATATTATTTTGTTTGTGACTTTTGATAGTAATAGAGAGTGATAGATATAAGCGTGATAGACTTTTTACCCAGCTTACCCAGGTAATTTCTCTCATTATTGATATTTATCCATCACATTTAGCTTATCAATCACATTGTTCATAAGGCTTGAAAACTTTGTGCCTATTCAAAGGAAAAATCCTTTCATCTTCACAGCTGTTTCATGCAGCCTTTACCACCTTGACTGGGGTAAGATTCGAACTCAGCCCACAGCGGCGGAAGGGCAAGCGCCGTTTCCCATTGGCCACAGGACGACATAACTGTGCCATGTGAATTGAAGACCAGATTGGTTTCTGTGAGCTGGTGGAATTTTAGTACTTTACAGAATATCAATTGTTTAGATAAACGCTTTAATATTCTCAAAGGATAGTAAAGTCATGAACCTCAACGTAATAGAATTACAAGGCATCTATCAGGCTTTGCTTAGTTACAAAACAACCGTGTTAACAGTGTTGAGATTAGGCGGTTGATTACAGCTTTTGAAGACGTGACTTTTCGCCTTATTAAGACCAGATAAGACAGGGTTATTGAATGTTTATTGATCTCTCCATGTCCACCTTTATAGCCTAGAGAATTGTTAGTTGATTGGGCCTGTGAATTATTGCCAAAGATCAATTTCAATGTGTGACCAAGGCAAACATCATATCATAGTCTAAGAAACGTTTTTACATGAAACATGTTGTGGCAACAGAAGAGGTAACACTATGACTCAGATACGGAGCATTTAAATGAAAACATTTACATACTAAACTTATGGGGATTGAGGTGGCAATTTTATTTTATCACTATTATTTGGCTGATTTTCAATTTCTCCTATGTAATAACAACAAATTATTTTTCATTTTGATCAAATGAGAATGGTGAATTTCAAATTTTATACTACTCTTTTTGGAAATCGCTGCTTCTATGGGACATCAAAAGGACGTAACGTCATAACGTCACACCAGTTTCTTAAGGGGCGCCGTGCCCTTTGTACAACATAGGTGACGTTATGGCGTTACGTTTTTGATGTTCAATTAATTTGACGAAAATAGAATGAACATTCAACAGGATTATTATGAACCAATCCTCCAAAATAATATTGGAATTTCATCTGGAGTAAATGGAGTAATTGAGTGAGACTCGATCATTAATTATACGGATAATTTTGAGCTACACGTCTTCGATTAATAAAAAGGCAACAACATTTGCCAAGTTGTTCCAGAAATTGGCAATAACAACAAAGAGGTAAATTATGGATAGAAGAGCGAGCAGGAGAAGGAGTAGTTTGTTTATAAGGGCGTCGTTGGGGGATGTTGCGCCAGTCTTGACAAAGGAACAACAACTTCTGGAGTTACATTTCAAGGTAGGAATTAGATCTATCGTGTTAGGTTAGTTACCATGGCAACACGAAAACTTTGGTCAACAGGGTTTTCAAGCGTCAGGAAAAAGGTAAATTATCGTCTGAATTTTTTGGCTTTAATAAAAATACAAATTTATTCTAGGTCTAGGGCTAATGTGTGGTTTTATACCGTTTACCTTTTGTAGTAGCTACTAAGGGGGTGTTCGTTTGACAACCCTGTTGGTAGGATTCCCATTTCTGCCCTCGCAACATTAAATGTGTCACATTGTCACATAGTCCATGGAGTGAAATAGTGGATAAATGTTTTGGTCAGGTGCTGTTTAGGCCAGTTACTTAAGAACTGCCTTCTTATACTCATTGTACTGAATTATCCTTGTATGATTTGAGAAGACTGATGCGTTCGTCTAATCATAAACTAAAGCGAGACTGTGACTCCCGCGTTCTTCACGTCCAGCATGATCTCAGAAATTGATGAAGTTTCCACGACGATGGAAGAGTTCCTATGGTAAAACCAGTTAAATGGAAGTGTCAGGAATAAGACAATCCTTCACACACAACTAATTTATTGAACTACTTGTTACAAGAGAGAGAGATGTGTGCCTTTCAGCTGCTGTACCTAGACTTACTACAAAATGATGTGAGTATCATCTAATGAGTACCCAGATGTGCAGCTTGCATGCTGGCAGGCACTGATGTGCGTGCATGCACTCTACAATCATTTCCATACTAATTTGTAAATCTGTATGTTAAAACTAATGACCAAATCGGGAAAGTTGACTAAGATGATAAATAAACAGATACTACAACAGAATTTTTTCCAAAGTTACACCACAAATTTTATCAAAGCAGAGTTTGTAAGTGTTCCACAGGGGTTCGCCAAGTTAAATTAGCAGCACTGGTTATAATTTTACACTGATTTAAGTTACAAATTACATGAAAAATTTTAATATTGGGAAACTCAGTTCTTCAGTGCAGAATCGCAACAGTAAATATTGGGAATTGATTCGAATCTCAAAATAATTTAAGGTGTTTGATTTAGAGGATTTATATACTTGTTAATATAGAAATATCTGCTACAGTTTAGAACAAATGAGCACATGTCATGCGTGATGTAATGTAATAGCTCACCTGAAACGTTTTCTGTTCTGTGTGTCATTAAGGTTCTTTGATTTAAATAAAGCTGTAATTAATATCACGAAAGACCTGCTGATCAGAATATCTGTTTAAAAAGCCTCTTTATGTTTTTATTTACATCAGCTTCCAATCATGACAACTTTGGATCAGCTATTTGACTTTCCCAACAGTTTTACTGATGTTTTCAAATTAGTCAATTTGCCATGGTAACAGAGATTGATGGGGCAGATTCTGATACATTCTGATACCCTGTGACCAGCAGAACGAATGGAGATGAACTAGGACAATATTTGTTTATAAAGGTTTTTCTAAAATATTTAGCTTAAAAAGTAGACAAATGTGCCCAATTAGGCAGGCAAATTTATACCATTTCAAAGTGGCTAAAATGGCTAAATGGAGTTGTTGAACCATTGTTAACCTTTTAGTTTTTTGGTTTTTTTAAATTTTGGACCGAATTCCAATTTTGGGGGCGACTGGTACTCTCTGTTTCGGGCTTGGAGTGACTCCGCCCATGCGTTTCAAAGCCAGGGTGGATTTAACCCCTTTAACTTAATAATCCACCTCCGAAAAATAATGTTGTTTTAATTGTTAAATTGTTGTTTTAATGTTGTTTTAATTATTTGTACCTTGCATACATTCACCTGAAAGTTTCAGTGACGTTTCCTTCTGTCACCTTTTTGCAAATCATCTGTGAAATAAAAATGTATGTCATTTGTTTACATGTTTACTTTGATTAGAAACACAGTTTATCCAATAGAATCGCCAGTTTCCTTGTCGAAAGGGCAATAACACAGAACATGGCAGTTAAATGAAGTTACCTCAAGAAGTCATACTTTAGCATAACTTAGACATTAGCTCTGTAAGTGGTTAGCACGTGGGCACGTGGCGCAGGCAGCCTGGGTTCGATTCTCGGACAGGGGGAGAGACATTTGGCGAAATATCAGTAAAATCACAGCCTCATTAGTACCAGCTTTGAAAGATAAGATTCAAGTGGGTCCGGCCCCAAGTAGTATATGTAGACTGCCCATGTTCCCATCACATCATGGTGATGAAATACAATAGTGTAAAGTGCCTCTGTAACAGTTAACACCAATATAGGCAGCGCTATGTGAGTGAATGACCTTGGAAGTTATCGTAAGCAATGCTGACAGGAGATTTCAGAATAACCGTTGTTTCTTTTAAGAGTGATTTAAAAGCCGTATGCTGCAACTCATTAGTTTACAGAGTAATATGTACACAGATAGAGAAAACTAAAGTACATTACAAAATAACTGAATTGCAATTTAACAGCCTTTAGAAGTCACATTATATATGTGGCGCATGTTTGATTTCAAGCTGTGACAGCCACCTTCACAAATGAATTCTGGAAAGTCTACGCAGCCACATTTCAATTGGCTTTGTAAATCCACATAAGTAGGCCAGAATTACAGAGCTGACCGAGTTGTTTGAGGCTATTGGATTTTTAAGTGTTTTTCGCACAAAGAAAGAATTAGATATGAATCACATGGAGCGAACCGATCATTGTCGTCAGAATCAGATTATTGGTCATTGATTCGTAACAACAAAAGTTAAAAGGTAAAAATCATTGAAAATCCATCAAGTCTGAGTATTCTCAGGAGTTCCGTGGATTACATATACATAGTTCTGTGTGTGACGACTGTTTGCGAAAAGACGCTTTACCGAATGACATCTCAGTGACACAGATAACGCCTATTCTCATTGTAAGCGTTTAAAACATCAAAAGTTTCACACAAACTACAAATTTCCGACAAATTTTTTGAAGAAAATGCGTAACTGGGACAACTTTTTTTTTTCAATTTTTTAGAGTAAGATTATAGTAGCATTATATCTTTATCAATTGATTATTGATCAATATTACTTTTCATGTTTGACTCACTAATTCAAAACCCGATATAGTTAGGTCCTTTTGGTGAACATGTACCTAATGTATGAAACTTTTAGTCCACATCAGGGTTCTTGGTTTACGGTCATGTGTCATGGCGACGTTGAGGTTTTCGCCGAAGTGTTGCATAGACCCTTTTTTGTAATTACAGCCACGGATCTAGGGGGCGGGGCTTTAGGGGCCTTGTCCCGCCCCCCCCCAGCCCCTGTTAAACCATGTTTGGCCACCATTTTGGGCCCCGCCCTTGGCCTGTTAAAACATGTTTGGCGGCCATGTTTGGCCCCCCCTAACTAATTCCTAGATCCGATGTTGAATTATACAAGGAAACTTGATACAAAGGCGTCTGTCTGAAAACATTACAACCGTGTAATATAACGTTTGTGTTATTCAATACAGAACATGTGAAATACGATACCACATGTTATGGATTCAGGTATGGATAGGCCTTTGACCAAATGGATATAAAATTTTATTATAGAGCTAAATAAAAATCTGAAATCAGATTAGGTTGAATTTGGTTTTGTTTTGAAATATAAGAAGTCTTTTGTTCTGGAATCTAATTTTGGAAATGTTGTCGAACAGAGTTTTCTCGCAAAAGGTTGCTGAACAGCCCAGTATATGGGCTGGGTCAGTCAAGTTAAGACATTTAGACAAATATTAGCAGCCAAAGTTTCTTTATAGAAACTTCATTTTTGGTATGGTGGTACATCTTCATTATATCTAGGTCAAGATTGAGTATCAAGGTCATTGGGTCAAGTTCAAGGTCACAGCAATAAAAAGTGTCAAAATTTTTAGTGTTGTCTGCTAATATTACATGTTATGATGTTTGAGACAAGTAAAGGTCAAGGTCATTTGAAGGTCAAATTTCTAGATTTTTGTAATTTTTTTATGTTTTATATGTTTTATTAACTATTTGCATTTTAATGACTATTTGCGAAGCGGGCGGTTCGGCCTTTGATTGAAAGGCATTCTTGTTTTCTATGCAAAACCCACTGACAACAAACAAAGACATTAAAATGTTAATCATACAGTTAGAAATCGATGTTGAGAAATCTGTCAAAAGTGTTTAGTTTAAATGTTTTGATTCAAGGACATTATCTGAAAGAAACTACAGAAAATTAGTCGATACTTTCATTGACAAACTGTGTGTTGTTGTAACCATGGTATATTGTGAAACAAGATACAAAACTGCAGGTGGCAGCACTCTACGACTTTATCCATATTCGGATAGAAATAAAGGGAAAAAATAGTGAACAGTTTGGTCTTCTACAATCACTTGAATTCATATAGTGGTTTTTTTTTTCACTGGTTTTATCTTCATGATCTAATGAAATAATCAGCCTGGATCCAGGATTTCCCGAAGGAAAAATATACCGCAAAACCTTAAAAATTAGAAAATTCTGCAAAAACAGTATCAAAATGATAAAAAAAATTGGGGAAGGAGATGGGCGTCCGCTCCCTGGATCAGTAAATGAAAGTGCGTTGCTTTTCTCATTTGCGGTAAGGTTAACCTCAGTAAATGTGAACGAATTCAAGATGATCGAGTACTTTAAACTACAAAATGATTTTGTGCCTTTGGGATAGAATATCCTAGTGTCATCGAGTTTTCCTTCGGTAAAATATTATGGATTGCAAATGTAATTGTTCACGTAAGGATTTTTATACATCCTATACTTTTGATGTTTTTGTCAATACGTTATATTTACCTTTATTTATATCAAAGTAGACAAAGTCTGCTGTTCCATTGATTTCGTCGAGTAGAAAATCGTTTTTGCGTATGATTAAACTTCGGATATATTTTCTTTATTCGAGTAAAAGAACGAGTTTCTAATTTATGAATAGAAATCAATACAAAATTTCTTCTTTGATGCTATTGCATCTAAGGTAAGAAATCATCACACCTAAAGTATACACAAACAATGAATACCCTTTAAACGGATGTCACCCGACCCATTTTTTTTTTAGAAGTAACAAACATTTCGTAACTTTCGTCAGTTCAGACATTTTTGGCGAGTGTACGTCAATTAACTAATGCTGTTTTGTGTGCATGGCTCGAACTATAACCTAGTGGCTTGCTGTGCTATTTGCGTTAAAACCTAGTGGGTCCATCGCGTTCACAGTCAGCAAATTAGCCGTATGCTGACCTGTAATGTTTAAAATTACAGACACGAATAAAGTCAGTTCCAGATCAAGAAATCATCATAGAGGCCTATTAAAAAGTTTTGACGCGAAATTTCAGTGAGTTCAGAGACATCTATTGGCCTGCCTATACTATTGCAAGCAACTTAAGGCGACACTTCATATAGGCTAGCATTTCCCAGACCGAAACTTTTTCTTACAATTTCTTGATCTGATTCTATCCTAATCACACATATTGCACATGCACATTTTACGAAGAAAGACCCACGCTGTTTTAGTGGCTGACCAATCTGTACAGTAGTCTTGTAAGCAGAAATTTTCATGCACTCTTTTACTCAAATCATATGATCAGGTTTTCAGGAGACATAATCAGGATTAAAAGTGATTAAATATGGTAGGTACTAGACCTAAATTTGATAGAATTTAGCGAGTCTCTAGACAAAGAGAACACTGTTCTTACTAGAATATGTCATTGATGTTTAGATTAACCTTTTGCAGGATTTTCCTTAACCCTTTCGTTACTGGGAATTTTTTAGTGTCTCAATTGCTTCCAATTTATCACATACAGGGGCCTTACCAAGTGGTGTCTCCTGAAGCTAATTTCAATGATGCAATCTCTTGGCATAGGAATAATGATAGCCAAATAGTCGTAGATTCTGCTCATGATGCCAAATACTGTTTGTTGTATTCATACAGGAATTCATGAACAGAAACAAGAATTTTGTAACATTTTAAAATGTTCATAATTTTTCAATTTTATGACTTTGGGCTCATGTAGGCTCAAGTTTTATGATGAATCCTTGCTAAGGAGGCCACAATATGTTCATAAATATTGTTTTGTAACTAAATATACTTGTAAGGAGAAGCCATGTCTATTATTGCCTGAGAAAAGTGATGAAATGTACCAGAGGGTCTGTGTGAAAAATCACATTTTCCCAAAATCTTGATTTCATCTTAGTTTTATTAAGCCCCTGCAAGAGCCCTATTTGACTGGATCAATAAAAATGGGTCCATTGGATGTGCAACTGTATTCTGCACACATACATACCAGTATGATGATATTATGTTGCCCACAAGTCAACTGACAGTAATAACTAAAAGTGAGGATGATGAACTTTTAGGGTCTCAGCGTGAGACCCCTAGTACTGAAAGGGTTAAAAGGTAACCATAACATTAACTTGTTACCGCAGAAGAAACGATAAGCATACTGTGTGGCCTATTGACCTCTGTAATGATTCAGATCAGTTACTGATAATTTATTGACTTGATTCGATTGACCATTTATTTCAGTAATCTGCAGAAAGATGAATTTTCAAATGTTTCTGTTCATATTTAGATTAATGACAATGATAGAATAATTTTTCTAAATAATTCATTAGTCTATCGCGCATGCGTCGATAGACTTCTTTGATGGGTAACCTAAAACGTCCATGAGCTCAAAAAAGCACCAGGAACCAGTCAGGTGGGGTGGGAAAGGTCAGGGTGCATGGCTGTGAACTCTGTTCAAACTTGTTCACACTTCCAGCGATAGACTCTTTAGCCGCTAGGATAACTCTCGTTTATTGGATTATTATATAAGGACACAGGAGACTGAGTTGTACGGAATCTTTCCAGACCAAAAATAGAGTTCAAACTGTTTCCTTGACAGCTAAAATAACAAGGAGCCTCCTCTTAAGCCTACAAAAATCCACTTAAGGAAGACCTTGGGTCAAATTTGCTGAAACAGCACTATGTTCTATTGAACTAAGTAATTAACCCCATCTTATTAATACGCGTTCATTCAATGTCGAGATAGGTTTTCGCCATATTGGGTCATTTATTGGACCGTCTGATACATTTCCGAACAAATTTGGAAACGAGTGTGGAAGGAGTGAATCTGGATAAACAAAACTAATTACAAAGGAAAATACTTGGGCGATATTCGCCTTTTACAATGATGTGTGAATTATGTGTGTAAACTGCGCAAAGATAAACATTCGGATAGTTCTTTTCAGTCGTGAATAAGAAGAAATGTGAACATCCCAAAATACTGCAAGGCTACACGTTAAATAATCATCTTCATTTGTATTTAATGTTTCAACTACAAAGTTTTAAATATGCTAGAGAAGCTTTAAAAAGTTCCATATTTATTCACTGATAAGTTATTTTAACACATCATGCAATGTTTCGGATTGAACAAAACTTCAAGCAACAATTGTTTTTAGTTTCTGAAAAACAGTCGCAAATAATGCTTACGATTTTACTTTGAGTACAACTGAGTTCAATTTAGTTTAAATACATAAGTACCATAAAGATCAGAAAATAAAGAAAACTGATCTTACAGAGATACACACGGACTCGTTAGTTATTAAAATATGAAAGATAAAAAACAAAACTTACTTGAAGGAAGTTTTAATTTCCTTGAGTAACAAATAAAACTTTTCACCTCTGGTCCTCTCCACTCTTCTGTGGGCAAGTAGAGTAGGTCGCAGGCTTAAAGGAAAGAGTGCTCGCTTGGTGTCGCTTTATATCCAGCTTTGACAACGCCCATGCAGGGAAAACTTCCACGATATGAAGCTGTTTACAGATCCCATTGCAAGCTGTACATACTGCACTTATTCTCAAGTTTCTGGTCATATACACTCACGGGGAACAAGGTGTGTAATTAAACAATAGATGCCATTACGAATTACTATGCACGAGTCTTTGAATAGGGGTCTAAATGCACGAAGCATGTTGTCCACGAATTGTGTGATCGCAAGCTTATTCATATTGTTATTGTGATCTATTCGTGATAAGATTGACTACGTTTACTTGAACTTACAAATGACCTGAGCATAGCAAGTATTGTTTAAATTATAAGCCACATTCTGTACAAGCCTCACAAGTTACGTAAGCGAACACAAAACACGAAGTAATCAACACTTCCCTTGCATGAGAGGATTTTTTCTGTAGAATTCAATCCATGTGCATCGAGCATATTTTAGTTTGAAATACCTAACTTTAACGCGGGTTTATTGAAAAAATTCTCCGTAATTATTTGATGGTTATTAAGCCGGGCTCGTAGGGACCCGGCTTAGACACACGGACGAAGATTGCAGGCAGTTTGGTTTGTATCTCGGGAACAGACCTCCACCCCCCCCCCCCGTCGGACAT
>JBCAUI010305854.1:0-15479 GCA_038406195.1 Haplosyllis anthogorgicola | reverse complement strand
AAACGGAAAAAATAACTGACGAAAGGGCCCGGCTATCTGATGTGTGCATCGTCTTTGTTGTTTTTGTACTAAGTTGGAGGTTTTTTTCTCACCAATTTCTGTAGACAGCAAACACTCGTGGTCTTAGTATCGGCATTTAAACTTTGCCTTGGAGATATTGGAATCAAATATATCATGGTTGTTTAATGAAGGTATACATTTCACCTTTCATTTTACATACGCCAGCAAATATATCGATAATCTACTTCAAGTGAGGAAATCAATCACATAAGTATTTATTATAGGAAGTATGATGATATGATAGCTATGCTATGTATCCAATAAGACATCGTGTATCATTTCATTAATCACATACACGCAGCTGTGATAATTGGCCATTTCTCGGCGGATCAATACCGAGACAGTCATTGTAAGGTAGAGGCAGATGCATAAGTGACCCTCTAAACTATTGGTGAAAATAGACATTGATCCAACTTCTCGGAATTTCATAGAAGTAGTGGATACCTTTATAACTTTTGCACAACATTTTAAAATTTAATTTAAGCCACAAAAGAGCAATAACGACTTTTATTTTGCGTATTGATTTTGTAATTAGCCAAAGGTAAATTACCACACGTGCGACTTTTGAATTGAATTAGAATTTCAACAGAAGATGTTTTTACCTTTCAATAAAATGCACTGTCAGTATGAAATAAAAGTTTTACCATGTCCATATAGAGCAAGGTAGTGAAATATAAATTTATGAGAATTTACATGGGTAGTTTACTGGGATATTGGATCAGTAGGTGACTGTGAGGAAACACTTTAGGTAAGAAGGTATTCAGTGAGAAAGTCACACACTCATCTTAAGGCTCAAGCCTCTGTCAATACATCAAGAAATTGGAGAATTTAATCTGTGCCAGCTTAAACATCATCTTCCTTTGCCGTGTGTAACTTACTACCCGCAATCAATGTACATCTTCTTTAAAAACATCTCTACAAACATCCTTAGGTGAAACCTTAGATAAATATCAACACGTTATCAATGACATGACTCAAATCGTAACCCAATGAATTACCGGACACGAGTTGTCGAACGGTTAACCGAACAAGTGATCCAGGTGGTATACCTAATATTTACTCAGATTGATACTTGACAAAACGAAACCTTATTGTCATACACACGTATTTCATTACAGATCTATTCAATATGAAGTTTTTGTACAGGTCAGAGATCAATGTATTTAATACGTGCAAAGCTTATTCAAGTGTTCGGGTGATCCTTACTCTCACGTTCTGTGTCAATATATTACGTCCAAACAGCTGACTACTGTAGATATTCAATTACTTTAAACTAATAGTAAATATTTCAATAGGTAAGCTGGACACCTGGCATACCATCTCTTTTACATTTATTACAAACAATAGATGTAAATATTCTCCCATCTGGACACCGTTAATGATGTGTATTTTTTTAATTTAATTTTCGTTCACGTGTTAATGGCATCGGTCACATCAAAGTACGAAATCAGTATTGTTGCTTCGATATTCAAATGCAGATACTGACTCGTTTTAACATGTTGGTATGAAGATGGCTCATTTGACTAAACCTGGCAACTCCTGCTACTATACCGACGACTCTTTACTTACAATCCTTTAAAAGTTCTAAATTTGGAGAAGTCACGTTTTGAAGAAGGTAATTAATGTTAGAAGAACGTGAACGAAAAAGCACAATAAGATCATTGTATATTATGTTGTACTATTTATGAAGAATACAGATTAATACTTCTTGTTGAAAATTGCCATAGAATGAAATGTTCGTTCGTGGCCCTTCATTTTTGGAGTGATGGAAATTCAAAGTGCTTGGTTATTCGAATGAAAAACACAGCTTGAAATTCTGTTGTTCTCAACATGAACACGAGTTGCAACTTGTACTCATTGCATGAGTCTAATTAGACGTTTCACTGCAAGAAGTTCCATGTTGTTGACAATAAACACGTGATGAAAGGTGTGTATATATTCAGAGCTTTAAGCTATATTTCCATGTCATCATACTTTGTATGCATATGGAATAAATGTGATAAGTCGATGGCAGAAAATTACATATTGACAAGGCCTGGGCCCACCTGTCAGTTTTCCTTAAGGTGTTGGCGACTATCAGCCTGTGAAGGGCAACTGAGTGTCAAGTATCCTCAGGAGAAGCCTCTCCCCAAATCTTGTGCTTCTGTCCCCAGACTGAGCTGCTTGTCTCCTTATCCTGCAGCAGCTCCTTGTCTTGTTGAAGGCTTTGATAGATCTCCTATCATCAAGTGCTGTATGATTATATTGTATGCCCTGTTGCTGTAGGTTCCCATTTAAACTAATTGTCATTTACTTTCTCACAGCAGTGATTGTGTCACTTCTTGCAATGCAGTGCAAAATGGTTTCATCTTAAGCATGTTCAATTCAGAGTATACAAAGTCCCCTGACAGTATACCTGATTTACTTAAACATAAAATGGACATATTTAATTTAAAAAATAGTTATTTCATACCATGAATTTATCCCCCAATTTTTTTGCGCCCACATAATTTCACCTTCCAATTCTATCCTTTAGTCCCTTACCCAGCCGATGACTCCATCCCCATCTCCCTCCGTTTCATGTAATTTGGTTATTATATTTGTCCCTTATTAAACGCCCAAGATAGTGTGTTTAGTATTTATTTGCATGTTGTAAAGTAAATTTACGTAAATACATATGTGTCACCAGTAAAGAGACACTGTTGCCACTTGTTATAAGTAATGGGTTTAAAACAGAATTTACAAATTGGCCAAGTAGAGTATTCTGGTCTTGTCACTTCGTCATGTTACTCGCTGCAGGCCATAACAGGAACATGTTCTACACATTTTACTTGCGCATTATGCAGTGAAGATAATTGCAACAACTACATATGCATGTACACACCAACGTGTGTTACATGTCAGTTTTGCCCTTATTTGTAGAAATTGTAACAAAAAATTCGACAAAACGGTAAAGCTAGAGCAATTCTGACTTCAGTATATCAAATTACGTTAACAACTAGTTAAAAGGGAACAGTAATCCCTTGTAGCAGAATTACTGTGTGTGGTTTTCTCTTGAAAAATATTTTCTTTGTAAATTGTATAACAGCCCCTGACAGTTTTGACTTTGTGTGTCAGGCTCTAACAAATTTATAAACTATTATGATAGAGGAAAGTTATCTATGGTGTGAAATGGTTGTCAATATGGATGTTTATGACATCATCAAATATAACTTGCGGGACATCATCAGTAACTTAAGGACCTTCCAATTTTATGCATATGTGATGTTTTTATCTGTCCCAAGCCATCCTGTAATTGACTTCTTTGTAAGCATCAAAATGTGCTAAAATTGTTGTTTCACACAACAAAATCGCATTTCATGCCTGTTTAGTTTTGTGAAATTAAAACATAATGGCTCTTCTGATAACAGAGTCACTGCTGCGTAAATTGGCTGAAATTAAAGGTGGCCACTAATTGAATCTTATAACTAGGAAATAGACATCTCACATGAATGAATATTTCACAATACATGTTACTCATGCATTAACACTGATGGCATCTGTCCTTAAGCCATTCAATGATAAAAACAGCATTTTGATGATTATGGACCAGATTTCTTTTCAGAGTATTCATTGCTTCTGTAAGATTCTTTGCTCTCCATTCCTCCACTGCATTAATATTCCAACAGTTTTGATAAGACTCCAATATTTGACAATGTTGTTATCAAATGAGAACTTGATGTTTATTTATTCTATTGCTCGGTATGGCAAAAAATGGTTTCATTACTCAAAACAGTGTGAAAGAAGTTCACAAATAAATTATATGTTAAGCAGTCATTTAAAGAACGTTTGCAAGTTGCCTTTGAAGAAATCCATAGAGGGAACGGATACATTGAGGTTAAGGAAATACAGATAATGGATATTGATGAAGCCTGCAAGGTGACATTATTTCAGCCACTTCTTTCCACCCAATCCATCAATTGAATACCAAACAAATCCACACTTCTGTATGTAGCACCGCCAAACGACTTCCCTTGCATGCAACTGATATTGCTTGATTCTGGCCTCAACGTAACTTATCCTTGTTACCAAAATTGAACACATGGAAGCTAGCTACCTTACCTAAATGGAAATTATGTCTATGAAAATGTCATGCTAAGGAACTCTTACTTTACTAAGTTGTAACATATTCCTGTAACTATCATTTGGATTGCTCAGATTTTTATCTATTGCAATTTGGTCGATATGGTAAAAAAAAGTGATAATGACATCATGGAAAATACATTGAACAGGGAAAAACAGATGCCATTTGTGGGTTATTGGGGAAATAGGTAGAATATATAGACATACATATCGAGAGGGAGATAGAAGCACGCTTTTTGGTTCTTTGATGCTGTACAGAAAGCCTATACTACTAGGCTAAATGATATGTGCTTCATTGACTCCTAAGCCTTATTCTAGAGGAATTGCTATTGACAGTGTAGAGGAAACTCCCTTTGTCCCTGTTTAAACATCACTGTTTTAATAGCTCCCGTAGTCTTTTTCAACATCTCCTGAGAGTTCTGCCATTTGTTGTGTGTTTAAATTGTTTCACCAAGGTCTTCCCGCGCGGATAAAAAGTGCAGCGGTATTTAATTTAAATGATACATCAAAGAAGTTTTTCAAAGACACCAAGGATCCTGAAAATTATAAATTTATACTTCAGCACCAAGTGTGCTGCAAGCGCATCAAACGTCACGTTGTCTGACACAATCTTTGAGTTCAATGAATCATTTAGCAGAATTGAAGTTAGTTGAGTAAACATATCGACAATGTTTCGGATGTGTCCACTCCTGTTTGCATAGATTTAAAGCAGTTAAAGTTGACAAGTTCCTTCGGGCAAGATGTACGGGAAGCACATGGAGAAGAAGAGAACGGTTAATAAGGTCAGAATGGTCACAATGTGTTAGTTGAGTGTTCCTGATGTGATGCCTCAAGTCATCCTGTAGTCACATCTTTTCACACCAGCATTGACAATGCTCTATTATGCTATTTAAGAGCCACAAGAAATGACGTGAAGGTATAATATATGCATTAAAGTAACAAAACCATTCGCGTTTAAACAAAATTCATGCTAATAAGACTAAATAGTTTAAATTAGTTTTGTTTACATTACAAAATGCACCATATCGTGTTTAATGGTCAAAGATTGACTATCAATAGTACAGTGAAAGAAATAAATAATATTATTATGCATTTTTTTACCATGATTACTCATTTGAAGGTAATTTGCCCATTTCACTAAAATTATATTGCCAACGCACACACGAGAACAATCAATGTACTTTTTCTTCAAAATAAAGCTTTGAGCCAGGTTGAATAGTCAGAGTAATGTGTTTTCACATGAGAATACTTCTTAAAAGTATGCTTATGTTTCAATTAATACTTGCTGTGAGACAATGATGCTACGATGCTTCAGGAGCTGTCGCTCCGTTTTATTCTTTATATTGTATCCAACGAATATGGCCAAAGTGGCTCTATTGTGTCATAAACTGACAGATCTTCTCTTCCAGTAATTACACGCATATTAACTCTCACGGGGGAAATTTGCTTAAAGATTTCACATATCATTCATAGTTTTAAATGAGATCCCATCATTTTTGGACAGAATTCGTTTGATTATAAAGACGTTCATCTGGTGCCAGTTCAGATACTACTGATCTCGCAAAGAATTGAATTTTAATTATTAATTTTTTTTAATATACTTTTTATGCTTAGTTATACAGGCATTATCTGTATAAATTGCAGTTGTACTGCAATTATTTGGAAAGTATAATAGAGCAATCTGTTGGGTCCCCTGTTTTATTTTATTCTACAAATATTGCATAATTTGTATTGTTTTTAACAGCTGTTCCTTACACTTTTTCAGGATTTTTATTTATATACATTTTTAGGCACTCAATGCTATCTTTGAATAAGTGGCATTACATCTTATCCTTGGTACTCTATCCTTGGTTAAATGTGGAAATAGAATTCCTCGTAATAGACTTTCCAAGGAAAGATACAATATAGCAGCTACTTGTGCAGTGAATAAATGATTCCTCTCCCATGAATTATGAGATGAAACCTAAAGAAGATACATCTCATTAGGGAGGAAAGGTATCGAACAGGAACACAAAATTGATTCTGTCAGAAATAGATCATTTCCATGTATCCAAACATAAGTTCCATTAAGGCATGTCACGTGCATCAAAAAGCATGTTTTATGATGTTTTAAGAGATCTGTAGGAAAAGGGATTAATATACTGTTGTATTGACTTTTGTGCGAAATTGATTGTAGCCCATGAGAGAAGGACATCTGTGTGTCATATCTGTAGGCAATTGTCCCCATAGACCCTTGTTTGTGAACATTTTTATGTCTAAATTGAATTTCCCTGGTTGGGGAATTAAGTAGTTTTACAAGTTATTTTCCAATTTTGAGTCTTATATTTTGTGTATTTAATTCTGTTTGTTTGATTCTAAAAATATTCAAATGTTTCTTTTTTACACGAATCAGAAAACAATAGGCACAATTATTGTAGATCTGCTGTTGTGTCATAATATCACTGCTCTATTGTTGATAATAAACTTGATATGTATCAAAGAAAGAGAATGCATTCATACACAGTTATTTAAGCTTCTTCTACATCCATCACTAATTTGTACTTGATGCAGTACTTTTCCCAGTGATTCCTACGTTTAATGCAGTAAGCACTATGACTGAGCACCTCTACAATAAGCTGAAGAGACTGTGATGAACATCTTGGCCTCAAACTTCCCGTTTCAAGTATTCCTTCTCTTCCTCTACATATGGATAATGGCAGAACCATTTAATATTGACTGAGAATTGACCAGGAGAACTTGACCAACACTTGGGTGTTGCTCAGTTAAACAAAAACTGCAGTGGGTAATGGGGAAATGTACACAAATATCTGTAAGAAGTGGCACATGGTTTGTAGTGTGGTCTCTTCGCATCATTAGATGTGTCTATGTACACATATCATGGAGTTGTTTGAAACATGTTGTATCCATGGCAATGTTGTTGCCAGGAGCAATGAGTAGACATTAAGGATGATTCTGTCGTTGCTTTGATGAAGTGATGTACCGTACCCCATGGGCAGGAATTGGTCCTCAAACCGATTCTTAAAGTCAGCAATTCCCAGACGGTCCATTGCTTAAAGGAACTTACATCATCGGTGCAATGGAAATATTGTCCTTTCTAATTTACTGCAGAATGGGATGTTGTCTCTTCTTATTAAGAAACTTTCTACAAATCGGTTTAGTTCAACTGTATGGGCACAGGGTACAAAGAGATTCAAATGCAAGACTTTTTTAGCTTTGATTGGAAAACAAGAAGTTTGAAGATACGTACATAGGATATTTATTCTAACTGACTAGAGAATGCCTCGGCACTTGCATTGAAGGCTCTGTTATTAGATATTTAATAAAGTCAAGACTAAACATTTCCCGTAAATCGCCATAAATTAATTCTATTTATAATAACGTTGGATACAATACGTTGTCTAGCATCTGTCTGCTGTAGTACACATAGCCCGTAGAGGCTATGCTTTTTTTTTTATTGAAGTGCAATTGTGTAGTTAACATTGACATTATTTGGTTATCAAATAAAAATTATTACTGAGTTATTATCTAGACCTATACAGTTCTATTTGGTACAAAATAATCAAGGAAAGTATTTGTAATTTTTGCCACAAATGTGGAATGAAGTCAAAATAGTATTGGCAGTTTGCTACGCTTTGTCAACAGCTTTTGAATTGACTTCGGCAAATATTAAAACTGCAAATAAGTTCAGTAATTGTTTCGTTATCTTATTTGCCAAGGAAATGCCTTTGAGAAAGAAAACAATACACAGAACATGGACAATCGTGAATTCCAATAGTAGTATTGCTTATCCTTCTGAAGAGGCATGTGAGTCAGAGATTGCCTTGCAAAGATTCAATTTATCGGCAGCAAACTATTGCGTTTGCTTAATTTGGAGGTCATTCCATAGGCAATGCACAGACACAAAAGGTGTCAGAGGTCCGGGAATTAGTTCGGAATATCTTAAGTTTGCCACCAAATTCCGACTTATTCAAGTTGATTGTCCGCATGTTTGTTCCCTTTACTGAGGCTAGCCAAATTTTGTATACAGGAAAATTGCTGGGGTGAATCTCTGCAGTGTTTGCTCATCTCTGTGAATGTGAGGACTTGGATTAGTGGATACATTTGTCAGCCAGGATGACGGTGGTGTCGATTTGAATGTAGCCTTGGATCTGTATTCCTGGCACACGACAGTCTTTTGAACACCTCTAGGAGAGCAGAGGGAGATGCTTGATTAGGTGCTATTGAAGATCTGCAGCCAAGGCAATAAAGATTCAACTATTGCTGAAAAGATCTAATTCTACCGAAGAATTCAAGCACGGTACTTTGTACATAATAAATCACGGTTCAGGTGCCGAGAACACGTACTTCAATTACTTACACTATACCCACATGTACTTTTACTTTACAGGACCCTTAGCTCTGATTCAATTGGAGACAATTTAACTACAAATTGCTTGATAACATTTGCAAATTGTTACACGGCACACTGTGGTCCTAAAACATTCCACAGACTCGCTGTAAAGGTAGTGCCGGCTGGGGCCATTTAACGGCCAATATCTCCAAGTGGAAGTTGTAAGAAATGGCAACAGGACCTCTGTGATTAGACCACAGAATTATCCGGCATTATACAGTTTTCCCCATTGCAGTATCTCCGGTAATTCGCCCAACTATTCCATAGTTTATGGGTGTGAAGACTGGACCGATGAGCCCAGTGATTGTTTCTGATAAGGCCAATTTGGTGTGAGTTGCATTGGCTGAAATGGCCGCAGTAAAAGTGAGGTGATTACGCGCTTTAATAAAGTGCCTATTGATAGGAGGGACTTGAGTCATAAATCTGGTCGCTCATTAGTGGCTAGCTAAGCAGATAGAGGGACGAAAGGGAAGGCTTAATGCGGCCGATATGAAGTTGATCTGGAATGAATGCAACGAGCAGATAACACTTCTGTGTGACACTATTTACCGAATAGATAAAAACTACAGGCATGCTATCGCATGAAATAACAATAATGAAAGAAGAAGAAACCACTTGCACGACGTTAATGTAGATTACACGAAAACAGCTTCCAAATATTTTAGCATAGTTGAACAAATTGCTTGTTATTTCGTGCATGGTACATCAACAATGTGCGTACTATTTACAGAGTACGATTTTCCATTAACGCTTTATGTCTATGGATCTCGGAGCACATTGTTCAGTGCTCGGGAAATGAATGAGATGCAATTCCGATCTTTTAGTAGGTAATTTATACGACTGTGGATTTCCAGTTGTGTGTTTTCTTGCAAGAAATATATCTTGGTGTTAAGTGATTGTTACAGTCTATAAATATCCCAGTAAAAACTAATTGTTAACAGAAAGAACAAGAATGCCTTTCAGTCGAAGGCCCACCGCCCACTCGGCAAATAGTCATTAAAATGCCTTAAACATTTAAAAACATGAAAGAATTGACTGCAAAATTAAATTTGACCTTCAAATAAGCTTGATCTTCAAATGACCTTGACCTATATTTTGACCTTGACCTTGTGTAGTAATCATAAATGTTAAAATAATTGAGACTTGCAAGTCAATCAATAATTTGAAAAATGACCCTCAGATGACCTTGACCTTCAAATGACCTTGACCTCATTATTGAGTCAGAAACACCATAATGGATGATATTGGCAGATATCAGTCAAAATTTTGACATTTTTTATTCCTGTGACCTTGAACTTGACCCAATGACCTTGGTACTCACAACTTGACCTAGATATTTTAAGCATGTACCTCCATGCCAAAAATGAAGTCTTAGGTCAAGCGGTTCAAAAGTTATAGGCCGGACAGACAGACAGACAGACACACACACACACACACACACACACACACACAGACAGACAGACACGACTGAAAACATTACCTTCCCGCATACACGGGCGGTAATAAGAAAAGAAGGTAAACTGTCTAACAAATGCACTTTTCATTCAAAATGCTAGCCATTTTCAACCAAAAAACCACAGATTGACAGGACTACAAATACCGGGTTCCTTTAAACTATATTTAAAGCGTGCGATGATACGACCATGACGGAACAATAGAAAAGGCACAGCACTGGGATAGCTGACAAGACATCGTATGTATTCAAGCGGTGGCCAATTTCCTAGCAGCGTGCATCCAGGCTGATTGAATCGCCCTCGCGGCTTTGGTGCTGAAATTGATCATCTTCGGGTCAGCTGGGGCGACCGATATGGTCTGCAGGGTCGGCGGTGGAGAATCTGTCTTTTGTAGACGCTTCCATCCAAGGTCTATTATTTTGTAAGTTGCGCATGAAACAGACCTGTTTCATGGCACATTATGCAGCAGATTGTCACCTCCAATGATACATTACATATTCAGTCCGTTATTAACTAGCAATTCATAAAGGTTCCGTCGAATACAACTCCATGTTCCATGCTAATGAATTGTTCATCAAAACCGTGACTCACTCCTATTATTGATTCAAAGAAAAAGAACTATATATGGGTGCAAACCCTCACACCTTCTATATGTTCCAGGTTGTTTATTTACGCAAGTGCAAGAAAACATACAAGTTTTCGAAAATATCTATGAATACTTTGTATCGCTTTGGTCGCAACTATAAAAGATTCATTTTTCATCTCCATTTCTCACCGCAAATGTCGTTACCAACGTCAGGATTGTGTTTTTATTGCAAACCTTGCCGTTCTTAAATCACACTAAACATGTCGACATATGTTATTATAGTCACTTATTTACTACGTGTTTCTTAAGAAGTACCAGAACAAGGGAAATGTATTATCACAACGACTACTGTATGAATATTCTGTATGTAAACTGTTGTTCATATGATTCCTACATGCACACATACCCAGACAGACAGACAGACAGACACTGCACTAAGGCCGTGATAGGGATATATTTCTTTTTTTCACATCATATTTACCACAGTAATATATATTAGTCTATCATAGTTTCAGGTATTTATTGCATGTATTATATGTAGATTCATTGACTGGTAGGAACAAAAATATTTTCCGATTAAAAAGACGAAGGTTAATACACCTGTAAACATGCTCCTGGTAATGAAAACTGTCGTGTTGCTGGTTTACTGGACCTTTTGGCAAGGATTGTGTTTGAAATACACTCACCATTGTATTAAAGGAAAATTGAAACCATTAATGTGCTCAAGAAACATGTCATTAGCTTACAAAGTACACACCCAGACGGAGTCTATAATAAGTTAATAAAAATAGCAGTTTGGCACAGGATGTGAGAGCTGTGCGTTTCGACGATAAGAATGGTAGTACAAGGTAGTGAAGTGGGCAAACGTGAGTGACATGCTGTTATATTGTGTCTTCATTTATAATTCTTCGTGGATTGATGGTGTGTCAATATAACCTCTAACCTTCAACAACGAATCTTATATAAATGTTGATGTTTCCTGCTCTTAGCAGGTATGTTTACCATTACCTTAGAGTTAGTTGTTGAATAATTACTCAAGGTGCTTGTCTATCAATTACATACCAAGCATACAATGAATACCTTCGATGGTTTGTACGAATTTCTTTGGCATTTCTTGGCAAGCAGAATCTTACATCTGATAGTACACAATAGGCCGAAACCTGACAACTAAAGGAGCATACGAATATATTGCACGAATGTGTTCTTTGATTTTATCTGGGTCTGACTTTACTATTACACTATAAACCAGCTTTTTAACCACAAACACAATGCCAAATCAAAAATTAATAGTGCGTTACAATTGTGCAGAAATAGAATAATTCAGTTGTCTTTTTTCATGCGTTTCGTCAAAAAGCTGAAATTTTTTTCATCACTCTGAGGAAATGTGATTCAATTTAGAAACAATAGAAATTCATGCTCTGTTTTCAGGTGAATAAAACCTCGGTGTGAACTGCAAATGGTCAAGGATGAGTTAATATCTCAACTGTCCAGTGCAGTTTTACTGCGATTGTTGCAACCATTTAACTTTTGCAAACTGCATTCTTGTTTTTGACCGAACTTGAAACTTGGTGTTGAAAACTTTATTCAAACGTACACAAAGTTAAGACCAGGAGACGAGGTAAAGTGAAATGAAGCTGTCCTAGAGAAGCTGAATCTACAACTAACCGTCTCATGCGGATTGCTTGCCCAGTAAAATATCGCCACAATATCTGGCAATAAAACCGACCTTTATAAAATAGAATTATATTGACCTGGATGTATGATGGTACCTATGGTATACTTGCACCAATGCAATAATTCATTTCACGAAATGTTAGTGTATTGTAACAGAGCAGGGGGTTAGTTGGCTATAGCCCAGCGAACGGCTGGGAGGTTGCTACACAAAATTAAGTTGGTGTGAAAATACGTTGTATTGAGTGTACGGCGTGATAGCTTAGATTTGTGGACACTGGAGGTGTGTGGTTTAATCCCTGTACATTGAGCCTATCAGCCTTCCCTCTTTACTATTCAGCACATTTCCACACACATTCATTTGTAGCCAAATTAATTAGAGACGGGTCTGAATTAAGTCGCCTTTCCCCTCTTGTGCGTCCGTGGAGCTGTCTAACTGGAATAGAAGAGTGAAGCTGCACCGGCGTGCTTACTTCTGCATCCCTGCATTCTCAAAGCGATGTACCAATGCATTCAGACATATTTCTCACTGATTTGGTTTGATGCAGAGCAAATGGGTGTCCCACGAAGTTGCGCTGACTGTGAGATTTTCCGTCGGCATTGCCGTGGTGGCAGCATGTTAATGGGACTGTCACTTCGAATCACGCTTTGTGGTGTGGAGGGGACACGGTCATGCCACGGTCAATTCTAACAACGTCATCTGTTTGTTGTAGCAAATATGAGGGCCTATACGGGCTTGCGGGTACATTAGAAAATAGATTTACCATTCTCGCCAGTCCTATCGTGCTTTCTTTCATTTACCGCATCTTCCTTAAGTAATTGTATGTGTCATGTTGATTAAACTTTGTGGCCAGGTGAGGCCAAAGTTGATTCTTTTTACGATACGCAGGCGGTACTTTAGTAAATAAGAACATGCTTTGATGTTTTATCTTAATTATCCGTCTTGATCAACTCATCCTAAATTACTCATATATACTAATCCCTTTGGCAAATACAGACTGCTATAAAGGGATTTCCGAGTAAACGCACATCCACTTTAATTTCCTTTGGATGTTTTTCGAATTGTAGGGGGAAAAAGGAGCCAGAATCATGGTGACGATTTAATTGGCTTAATCATAAGTAGAAGCAATTGTTAAATCTGATTGATTTGCACAGTGTTCAAGTGATGTGTTGATGGTCTTTTTAATTCTGTGTGATCTATCACATTGAAACGTCCTTTCAAAGGTAATTGACGAAGCTGGTCATATCTGGACGAAAAGAGTGCTTCATAATATAATCCAATAAAACTCTACTTAAATTTTAAAGGGGATTTCAGAAGATTATGTATGGCTCTGAGGCAGATTAATTTTCCAGTTTTTTAGAATTATTTGTACAGATTTCCATTTTGAGTTGGAAGAACCTTGAATTAAATTCCAATCACATAAAGGTTTAAAAGAGGATTGAGTATGCTACCGCATGAAGTGACATGATTCCTAATTTGTATTGTGAACGGCTCGTTCTCATTAAACCGGCATTACTTGGGTAAATAAGCATTTTCTACCTTATTATCATCCCATAATAAATCAGCCACATGTTAAAAAGGCCGCTGAAAGATTTGAATCTTCTGCATTCAATGAGACTAAATCGGCCATTCTGGATAGCTTTAAATCCCTGAGCAAATATCTGTTGGATGAGGAGTGCATGCTGTTTGCATATGAATAGATTCTCCATGAAATATGGCCTTGCCAGTTTCCGCGTGGAAAGTGAAGGTTCTCGCACAGTTTCCGCATAAAAACCTGATCTGCTGTATTAATTTCTAATTACACCTAATGTAGTCTCTCTAGTAGTTGTTACATTGCCTTCTTTGTAAATACCTCGCTTCTTTTTTGTGTCTTTGCTATAATTAATTTTTTCCATAAAATGCAGTTAATGGTTGTCGCTCGAAAATGAAAGATGAGGGGAAACTTTTAATTTTAGGAATTGTTACACTGTAAAGTGTAGCTTTATTCTCCTTAAAGTGTAGACTTTGTTCTGTATTTAATTTCATACCCAGGTGTGTTTGGAATTCGACTTTTTAGGAAGTTGTGCAATACAATAAAAGTTTGCTACAGACACAGTATTTCATCTAGTATGCATTGTGTGTGTAATGGAATTAGATCAGCTAGGAGGGCTCAGTGTGTTCCAACATAACACTTGAAGTCGCTGTCTCAAATCTCACACGTCACAAGCAGTTTTGTATACATTCACTTTGATGTAACCTGACCCAACTGTACCCCCATTAAATATCCATAAACCCCCTCAAACCATATAAGTACACATCACAATGGCGTCATTCTTTAGAACTGTAAGGAAATACTCAACAGTAGTCCTATGTGCAAATGGAGTACACGACCCTGTGCGTAGGTTGTGACGAGCCATGAAATTTACCAAAATCTTGAGAGTAGTAGTTATCATTCATCGGGTACTGTGATTACAATTTCTATTGCAATGCCTGAAGACAGGGGGTGGTATGGTAACTATCACTGATGCAAATGGACAGCAGAAATCCCGCAAGATTAAGAGTTATCATCGCAGAAAATCATTGTCAATTAGCTTTTTAAAGTCTGGTTGCCTCAGTGTAATCGGAGCTGGCTGTCAGAAACCATTGTTACTTGGTGAAGGCATAATTTATCATTGAGATACATGATCTATTCCTTGTATGTTAAAGATGACAGTAAAAAAGTGGTGCAATCTGCGCATCTTCCGAACAATACAGTCCGTTTTTACATTGACAGTTCACAAAAAAGGAATCCAATCCGAAATCACCACAACGACTTTTGCCATTTAATTTAGAATATAATCCCATTCGAACAATAAATCATTTGTACTGAAGATATCAAGTTTCCGCAAGACCTCTTGATGGGATCTTGATAGACTATTCAATCCTTTTGAGTCAAGTAGATTTGAAAACATTGAAATAAATTGTTTGGCTACAATTTGTACATACCTTGACAAAAACAGGCAACATTTCATGCTGGAGAATAAATCAGAGAATCTTTTAGAAACCTCTCACGAAAACTGAATGGTCTAATTTGTCAGTAACCTGCAGATAGAGAATGTGTGCAACCTTTATGCACTTTAATTCAATCCGCATCCACCTTGCAACAACCGCAAATAAATATTGACAACTGGGGGTTCTTGTGGTATCATCATTATACTAACAAATTTAAGAGGCGAAAGTGTCACGTTCCTGACGGGG
>JBCAUI010305743.1:0-15484 GCA_038406195.1 Haplosyllis anthogorgicola | reverse complement strand
TCAACACTAAGCACATCCTAGCCATTCAATGCACCAATCATCGCAAATAATTCAAAATAGAAGCCGTATCAATATGTGTACTCTTATTTGCGTGCGGTGATCCTGAGGGTCACATCTGGTGCGACACCTACCTTTTCCACCAATACGGATGTACACTATATATGTGCATATGGCATGGCTGGCTGGACTCTCACATGTATCAGCGGGGATTTGAACTCCCAAAGAGGTCTTACTAACTTTGAAAACAGTGTCCGGGTCAATTGCGCTCATAGCGGATAATGTGACTGGTATGTAGTTTTGTATATGAAGGAATAGATTTTCAAGCAGAAAATACAGTAACCTCCCAACATAATTCTGTCTATTCAAATAAACTTTTGACGATGCCAAACCAATTGCGTGGAGGAAATATACGCAATACATACCCCACTGGCCGTAAGTACCATATTTTAGCAATCAGTGAACACTTTACCACAGGACAGCAAAACCTTAAAGGCATTATTATTATGCAGAAACACAGTTCAAAATCGATACATGGATTGCATTTATATTCCCAATGCAGATTTGACTTTTTTCTTCCTCTTTACTAACTGAAACTTTTTGGAATCAATAAACAAACTTTTTTCAAATCCAGTCATATTTAGGCAATTCACATGGGGCTGCAGGCATCCTGTACATTCAAGTTTATTTCTCTGTACTGGATGCACCTAGCATAACTAAATCCTTTCTATGCACATCCACATCAACTGATTTAGTTATTCCCCGAAGAAACAGAAATATCAATTGGTTTGTCCAATCATCTCTCGCCTCATTAGGTTGTAATGGCAGCTTTGGTTGCAGATAAACACCAATGTGTCACATAAAGTTTCATTTTGGTCGCAAAATATGTCCGGTCAATTACCAAAAAAATAAAGGAAAGAAAAACAGAAACATAATAATAAAAACCCGCAAAAATGTAGTTAATCAGTGGAACCTGTTTGTGCGGCAACCAAATGCTCGTTAGCTCCGCCCATATTACCCCAGCTTTTACCCCACTTTGAGGGCAGACACCGCAGGGTGCAGGGTACTAGGCAATATGTAAGAGGGCTATATAAGCAGTATCTGTACGCACGAACTTTTGTATAAGTTTACTACACTAATTTATTAGGACTAAACTGCTGTAAAAGGTAGGCATGTCGTTCAAAACTGGTAAAATAAACATGAATATTAAGGGTTCATTTCAGAACAGACTGCCGTGAAAGGTGCTCCTTAAAAAACGGGTCCACTTTTAGTGATGTGCTAAATATCTCACTTGAATGAATTTAAAAAGACATCTCTACAACATACATGAAAACATGTACAACTGGTCATTTCCAATGAGATGTTTCTCTCATTCAGAGTAAATCTAATTGGGTAAATCTGAAATATTTGTGCACTGGTCAATTACAGATTGAATGAAATCGTACTTGTACTACACAGTATTCACCGAATCTAGGATACTTAATTTTCTGTCAAAAGTTGTGTTCATTATGTCTGTACAGATGTACCTGCACTTGAGAACCTACATTACAAACATCTCTGTTAAACAATTTACAATTTCGTTGCAATTAAACCTGTGTTTTAAGATCACCTGTTATTTACGACCACAGATTGTGGTCAAAAGGGGTTGTCGTAAAGGACAGGTTTCACTGTATTGAATCAAGATAATAACAAGGTTAATAACAACTACCCACATATACCATTACCTTGATATTATTCAAAGAAAGCACAGTTACGTATTTCCCACCATTAGGAAATGGATGTTGTTTGATATAACAATGACATGATTCTGTTTCCAAACAGTTGTGCTCAGTTGGAGAGAAGACAAAGCTAATCACTGCCTCTTCCATGACTACGTGATTGTGGAAGGTGAAATCACCAGTCTTAGTTTCGAGTCTTAAACTCGAGTTTTAAAAATAAAATTTACACACACTAATTTTAGTAATCTGCAATCATGGAAGGCCCATTTTCAAAGAGTTGTGTCCTAGTATTATTTTGGGTACAGTTGAAATAAAAATAACAACTGGAAGCAATTTGTTGTGAATATTCCTATTATGATGAATAAATGTAAAGATTATGGTTCAGTTTACTAGCAACAGCATGACGTCACAGATGGATCAGGACGTCATTTATCATTCAATACGTCCACAATTAATGACTCATTTGAAGCCCAATCACTACCATCACGGTTGCGTCAGTTAAGGTATCAGGAATCCGTAAAATGTCCTACAATCTCATCACTTTGTTACCTATTTGGGTAGTAATCAACCATATCCAGATGAACATTGGTCAAACTGAAGTTGTCAGAACCTATACCAATAACTGAAACTGTAACTTAGGTTTCTGCCACTCCTCTGGAAGACATCCCTGAATCTGTGTTACTTGACTCTCCAGGGGAATCACAGGTGACTCCTAATGAACCATCTTTATTACACGAGAAATGAGAATTCCTCTGTTTTTCATTCTGATGATCTTCTGCACTAATTCCATCAGTGTCAGAATGGTGCCATCCCACTGGAACAAAGCTGTCGTTGTTCCTTCTCCTAGGAAACATTGTGTTTGTAAAATAATTTCCCATGACATCTTTCATTCATTTCTTCATTTATTAAAATAAATAATGTATTCTATGAATATAACATTTAACCCAGTTTAGTCCTGTGTGTTGAATTAACCTACAAATCTATAAGTGTGAGGCAATCTTGTTGTACTTCATGTGCATTGGCTGTCCAGGATTTCTCCTTTAGGGGTTGTCTATCTAGCTGGGGTACGGCTACATAACTTGTGCCTAAAATCCGTCCCCACAAATAACCACGCAAGAACAGATATACAAAGGAGTTATCTAATATTTTAGTAATGTGCTAAATATCTCACTCTAATAAAATGGAGATCTGACCTAAGTATTCTGAGACCAATTGTTCTCCCTGAATCCCTTATCCTTCAACCCGATAGTATACTGTCAAGAAGAGCATAATAAGAAACAATAATACCATCCAAGAGGCATCACCCTGGTGTAAAACACAAAATTTCAAAATTTACATTAAGGCAAACCAACAGTCAAACAGCATAAGTAGTGAATGTAGAGATCTATGTTTACATGGACAACCATATTTTTCTTCAGAGATCCCCAATGAAAATAATGATTCTATTCCAAGCATCTTAAATTTACCATTTTCTTCAGACATCAGGATGACCTCGATTTGTGTTTGTGTCTACATCCAGAATTGTCTAAACATGGGAATCTTTCCACACAACAATGTTCCTCCGTATTTGGAAGAGTATCCATCATGTCCTGACAAACAACCAAGGAAACAAATCTACTTCTTTGTATTGGACATACAAGAGATACTGCAAAGGCGGATCTAGGGGGGGGCCCGCGGAAGGCGCGCCCCCCCTCCTACGGCCCAAAATTTCTTCATTTTCATGCAGTTTTTCTCGATTTTTGGGCGAAAATAGGTCAAAATTGGGGCGCCCCAAGGTTGGCGCCCCCCCTACGAGAAATCCTGGATCCGCCACTGTACTGGAATGATGTAATGTAATGTAATGTTAGGCCAATGAGTTTTAATTGTTTGGAATACATCCTTCAACATTACAGTTTACGGTATCAAGAATTACTAAGGAATTTTAAGTGTTTGAATTTCATCCGGAATGACACTTGTTATGTCGTAGTAATGCAATGTAGGAATAAGAAGATATGTTAATTTTTTGAGTACCATTACATTTTCAAATAAGCCAAAGCGAAGTGAATGATAGTTCACTGGGAACAATATGAATTCAAGCTGGGGATGCTCTTTAAGTGAAAAGCAAAATATAATACAAATCTAGAGTTGGTTGTAAACAGCAACCGCACCAATAGTAGTTGAACTGAAAGGACATCCATCAATCAATTTTGGTGAATAATACACATACAATAAATTACTTGTTTCGAGAATGTCCGCTTACGGAGATAGGCGGGTCATGTAATCCAGAAAGTGAAAATTTCTGGCCTTGATACATTTATGTGATTAAGTAAATAGTCCATCAGATAGCAGAAGTAATGGATGACTAATAACAATAGACGAAATAACAAGTGGGCAACTCGAGCAAGATATTGGGACATTTTAGAATGTTTTGGAAGTGGCTTTAATAATTAGCAACATCATGAAGATTCCTTCATGACGTTTGTCTGTGCTTCATTTTCAAATATTTATTTAAGATCAATCAACAATATATATACTAAATGCAAAAAACTTAGAAAACAATAGAAAATCACCAATTACAAAATGTCCCTTAAATGACCTGTGAACTAATAGGTATCAGAACACATCAGAAAGTGACAACCAGTAAGAAACACATCTGATGTGGCAAAGTTTCTCAGCGCAAGATTAGAACTTGTCAGGCCAGAATACTTTCTCATTTCTCAACCATTTCTGAAGACTAGGTCTTTATACGCAAAAGTCTGACAATATTTATAAGTAGAAGTTTTTTTGACCAATTCGTACCCCGTCTAATTTGTCTAAATAGATAGTATAGAATTTTAGTAATGTCACTGTGTCTAATTAATTTCAATCCTATATAATTACTCAAATTGGAGTACTAATCAAGAAAAACCTGTAGTGTTTCTTTAAACGATATATTATTACAATCACTCGAAGCCATGTTGGCTTGCCTGTTTCCTGTAATTGAAATTATTAACATAAAACAATGAAAACAGAGGCGACAAAACAACTCTCTGGCTGTATCCTACTGAATAAACAGACATGAATCCTCTTTCATGGTACATATGAACGACCTTCAGCTACATGAAAGTAACTCATTCAGTTCATCTTTGCTTCTAAAGATGGGTAAAACTCCACCAACTGATTTACACAAATCAGATGTTTCACAAGTAATCTTTGAAGCGCCACATACTATCCTACTACAGCTTCCAGATTTACACTGACCATTTCCCTACAGAGAGGATGAGTCACTTACTGAATCCTGGGTTCTCTATCACCTTCACACTCATTACACACTGTTGGTGCATCTGACTTTTATATCTGGACAGATATCATCTCATCTGGTAGGAATTCATCCCATCTGGGTTCAAGTGACTTCATTAAAGACAACTCACATGAGACAAACAGGAAGGTGCAAGGTGCAACCGGTACATTTTGACTGAGTTAACATTTAGTATCATTGGTTTTCAATTCGAAAAGGATTATCGGGAGAAACAATATTATTGTTCAATGTGAGCTCTGTAAATGGTAATGTTAAGAGCTAACGTGTAATGATGGCAGGCCCAGGTTAGTCTTAAAGTACACAATTCCCTTTATTTGTAACTTTAACGAAGCAGAAAAATTCCGCATGAACCATTGTATTGCCACATTACTTGTTTTCTACACAGTGCCAATATTACACCTTGGTGTTATGAGACTCAATTTGGCTATCAATGGTCGCTTGAGCGTAGATTTAATTGACTGTGATATTTCCCTCATCCAATATCTGAAATATATTAAGAGGCTGTCAAATAAAAAAAAAACTCGAGTAAGCAATCCAGAAAATATTTTTAGTCAGTGATGTGAGTGGTTCGAAAAATATCCATATTTGGAGATTGGACGGAGCTGTCCCCTACAGCTTGAGTCATACAGCACTCACTGCAGGTTTCTGTAGAACAGCTTCAGATAACGTCCCATCTACCATCCCATCGACAGCTTCATGACTTATCATTACGGATGACCTCAAGTGGCTTTACGAAGCCAACAACGAACGGAAACACACCCTGAGAATACTGAAATGGAGTTTTCTATTTTGATTTTCCATTTTGATTCCTATTTAAATTATCATGGTATTGTTCTTTTGTTTTGTAGCCTTATGTAATTTTGCAATACATGTGAAAACTATGCTGCTTCTTTTTTCCCATTCCTCTTGTCATTACATGTCAAAAGTGCACAAAATAAAATAAAATAAAGAGCAAGTCATTTGGGCCAAAAGCGGTGTTAGGCCAAATTCATATTTTTCGCTTTCAAAAATTCATCAATGTCCACACACATGCATTATTCTTCCATTTCTGTTCAAAATTGTTTATCGCTTTCTTTTCCGATATAAAGATCGGCATGTAATTCCATCCACCTTAAACTCCCTTTTTAGAAGCACACTCGCACTCTTGGTGTACTCACATGTCAAACCAAATCCATCACTCTACATCCAAATAGACATGTATCCTGTATTTGCTTTCATCCCGTATACGTTCTTTTCCGCTGCGGAAAATGTCTGATTGATCTGGTTGCACAATTGTTTCGAGTAGTATGGCCTTCATGCTGGAATATTTTAGTATCTGCATGCATCTTGAATACATACACAATATGTAAATGACCACACACTAACAACATTGCTTTTGCATGAGGAAAATTTTGTGTGATAAAAAAGTGGATTGCTTGATCTTGACCAATAAAAACGGAAAAAAGCGCATGTATGCGATGAAACCTTAAAAAGGCTGCAGACTACATATCCCGCACAGTATAACTAGCCAGGACAGCACTAATCGCGCATTATCTGAGTGATGGGTGTTGAGGAACATTGTGGAGAAATAAGCGGCGTTTTCTATTACCCGGGGATGGTACCGATGGGTGCTGTATGGTACCACCGGGACACATTGAGTTGTACCCGCGTCATTATAACGGGGCACGCGGTCCCATTTTAGCGAGGTCAAGAAACACGCTTGTAAGTGCGAGATTCAAGCAAGATCTTATTAGTTGTGTAGCAGATACCAATTTTTCTGTTTTCCCCTGGCGATAAGCAACAAAATATCAAAATTGGACATTGCCTTTTTCCATCAGACAAACTTTTCATTATGTGAGAGCCTTGATTTAGATTTTTTATTATTTGTATGGTAGTATACATTTTTAAGATGTATGCAGATACTAAATATCTCAGCATGAAAGCTGCAGTACTCAAAACTGTTATCCACCCAGTGCTTCAAAGCCTTTTCCGCAACTTATCGTCGGGCGGAAAACATAAAAATTGAGATCTCCTACACAACTATTTAGAATTGTCATGCGAAAAAATCCAAAGTCTAATTTAGTTTCCAAGCTTGCATTCTACAGACATACGTCGCATTTTAGCATGGTCAAGAAACACGCTTATAAGTAAGACTTTCAACCAGGATCAAAATAAAGTACTATGAATATTGTGAAAAATTTCAAAGTCAAAGCTGATTTCTAAGCTTGTATTCTATTATGATAGTTCATTTATGAAATATAGTCTGGTGATTTATGCAGCACATAGAAATATCACAACAAAATCACAGCTCAATAAAATTATCTCAATGATCTAATATTATGATGAGTACCTTTTTTAATGATGAGTACCTTTTTTAACTTCTGTGATGAATACTTTTTGGAAGGAAAGGTACGTCATTTTGGAACGTTCACATTGACGTCATGTTCCCCGCTGACGTAACTTAGATACAAGATGTGACGTCAAAACGCGGTGCTTAACCTCTCAGGTGATTTACCCTAATGAGCCCATTGGAAGTACAGATTTGTTATCAGGACATTTAACTAGGTTCCCATGACCTTAATTTACGACCAAATCTCAAGGATTCAATTAATATGCAAATTTGTTGGTGCCATTTTCACAATTTGATTTGGCGGTAATCTTACTAATAGCGTGACATTAGCATGAATAAGAAATGACACTTGCACAATAATTGCAACTCTACTGTTGTTACTTAAATAATTGTATTAACAATGAGGTCATCACTGATAGTGATTTTTTTGATGTTGGCAAAATTCGACAAAATTCGGATAACTTCAACCTTGAACAATATATTAGAATATTACATTTGTATCACCACCTTAATTAAGTTCTCTATAAGAGGTGGTTTACAACCTTTAACCCCAACAGAGAACTCACCTGATGCTGGTCGCGACCGTAATCTCAGTATGAATGTTCTATTCCGCCCATGGCCTCTCTAGATTAAGTTCGCAGTGATTATGTGACAATAAGTTGTGAAAAGGCTTTGAAGCACTAGGCACATAACTATTTTGAGTACCGTGGCTTTCATGCTGAAATATTTTGGTATCTGCATACATCTTAAAAAATGTGTACTACCATACAAATAATAAAACATCAAATCTAATGCTCTCACACAATGTAAATTTTGTGTGATGGAAAAAGGCAAAGTCCAATCTCGCCATATCGTCACTTACCGTCGGGTGGAAAATAGAAAAATTGAGATCGGCTGCACAACTAATTGAAGAGTCAAAAACGAAATTGTAGTCAGAAATCTATCACAACTCATTATGTTGTAGATTCCCGCATGTTGTTATTATAAAAAGATGGGAAAAAATTATGCCCATGTCAAAGTTCTTATAGAGTGAAGTAAATCAATTAGTTGGATATGGACTGCAACACAGAAAGCCATGATGAATGGTATCGAGTCTATGTCTACGTATTGCTTCATTTCCTGTCTGGTGGCCAAGACAGGAAATCCAACAATTTCCTGAGCCCAACATGTATTTCTTTTTCTACAAATAACTACAGGTTACATATTGCATGACTGTTTGAAATGCCACACATTTAGTTTTTTTTCTAATAAACATTAGGGTTTTTTCCCATTTGCTTGTCTTTTTAGACAGATTAAGCAGATCTGGCAAATTTGGTAGATTACGTAGATTTGGCAGAGAAGTTTAGACCAGTGCACGGCAAATAAAGTGACTTGAAGAGGACTATATTCAGTCCTGAACTTAAAATTAGTCATTGACCAGCGTGTGTTATTTCACTGATAACAGTGTAAATTCCCTGTCAAATCTTCGTAATCTGGCAAATCTAATTTAACAGGGGAAAAAATTAGGAAAAACCTAGATTAAAAGCCTAGTACTAAATAGACTAGGTTGTCCTTTGAAATGTCCCATGTTAAAATTACGTTAAGCAAATTACCATTGTTAGCGTACTGTGACCTTTAATTTTGTGGATGTGACCTAACAGAGAACTCACCCGATACTAGTCGCAACTGTAATCTCAGTCTGAAATTAAGTGTTCTATTCCGTGTATGGCCTCTCCAGATTAATTTCGCAATTGAAGAGACAAATATGAAATTGCAGTCAGAAATCTATCACAACAATTCATTATGTTCGATTTCCGCATGTCGCTGTTGTAAAATGGTGAAAAAAATATCCCCATTATAAAAAAAGATGGAAAAAATATATATCCCCATGTCAAAGCTGTAATAGAGTGAAGTAAATAAATAAGTTGGATATGGTCTGTAACACAGGAAGCCATGATGAATGATGTTGAGTCTGTGTCTGTGTATTCCTTCATTTCCCGTCTGGTGGACAGAACAGGAAATCCAACAATTTCCTGAGTCTTTCTAACATGTTTCTTTTTCTGCAAATAACTACGGATTACATAATACACGACTGTTTATATTTTTTGTGTCCAATAAACATAAATTTAAGTCTGGTGCTAAAATTGCTAAATAACCGTGGTTTAAAATAAACGTAGTTGGAATGTGCTACTTGTAAAGTGACGTCAAGGTACTGTGACCTTTAATTTTGTGGATTTGACCTTGAATGATCAATTACTCAAGAGCCTTCTTCAGCAATGTATATTTAGGAAAGAAATATAAAAGCATAGATCATTGAGTCTCCCACTGAACGTAAACCTAGTGTAGTCGACTGTCATTCCCACAAATCTTAAATTTGGTTGCCATTTTTCTCCCGCCAAAGCAGCAGGGGTTCCTTTTAGCTTTTAAAAGGACGCGTCCATCCGGAACAGTGCTTTAAATTTTCACTAGTCCGGATCCAATTAAACTGGTCCAATAAGCAATTATTTACCGAATTTTGTCCCTACTACTTTTTATGACAATTCTAACAATTATTTGGAGGTCAATCCTGACTAATGAAACATTAAATTGGCTAGTCCGTGGCCAAAATCAGGTAGTCACGGACTAACGGACGACCGCCAAGGTAATCCCTGCAAAGCACCAATATGTTTCATATCTATGCAATTATTTCTCCCGCACCGCTTTAATCTAAGAAGACACATTTTCCTCTAATGAAGCTGATTATCTCATGTTATCTGAATCCGTGTTTCAACGTTGGACGAAAACAAGAAGAAAATGTTGATTACATCAAATTAGATATAATTGCAGATAGTGGGACGTGCAATTAAAGCCTTAATTAAGGATGTTTGGGGTAAATACAGTGAAGGAATTTTTATTTCTTGTTTCCAATATGTCGTTCATTATTGAAATAATTTCCAACAGAACTTTCTTAACAACTTTCTTGCAAGGTAATTATTCTTGTCGTGGGATGAAACGTTCCTTAATGGTTCTTCATTTTAGGAACAATACAGTTCCACGATGTTGTTCTCGTCAATGACACAACTGCAATTTTTTGCAGTTCTTGAATTTTATTTTATTAACTAAGATTAATTTAATGTAGCATTGCTTGACACAGCTTAACTTGACACTTGCTAAACACTGTCTTGCAACATAATGTGCACACAGGCTCTCAATATTCACTCCATGCCCAGGAAAACAGTTCAAGAGAAATTCAAAGTAACAACATTACTTTTTTTCTGCACTTGCAGCTGCACCATTCCTTACCCATTGTTGTCAATAAACTCTGTAGCTTCTCCAGTGAATTCCTCGCACAATACATAGAAATTGCTTCCTTTGTCATGGGAACTTTTTGTCCCAACTCTAGAATGAGCCATTCTGAGAAGTAATCTTGCAGAAAGTATAACTGAAGTTAGCAGTTAATTTTAATTTAGTGTTTGCTATTCATAATTGTTAGGTCCTTGCCATACATGTGTGACATTGTAATTCCGTTAATTTCAGTGTTGAGTGTCTTTACTTGAGTGACAGTTACAACATTCAAGTTACAACATTCCCCACCACAAGAATTAATTTCATTCCAGCTTAAAATAACTGTTCTCATTTTACACCTTTCTTTAATGACATTGATCAATTTAATACAACTGTAATTTTATTTTCTTCCTTATACCTTAAGCCTCTCCTGTTAAAATTTCTAAATTGAGAAAGTTCATTCAATTGCACTTGTGATGAATCTTTAACATTTAAGATTGTTTGCTTTCTTTTGATACAATGTAAAAGAAGAAGACACAGAAAGATATGGTAAGATAAGCTCCTTCAAATTAACATATAAATGAGAAAGACTTGAAATCTGTTGACTCAGACAGATCCCCAGGACAGATGACAAAGCCATTTCTATTACAGCATCTGATATGTAGGTAAACATGGATGGGAAATGGATAAACTCTTGAGGAGCATCATGGAGCTGCTGGGAACATCAAGGAATCATTTTCATTACTGAAGCCAATTATGAACAGATAATTAAAGAAATATCCATATGGGCATGAGAAAATTACTCATGCTTTCAGCATATTTGTTTTTGATGCCATTGATCATGAAATATGCATAACAAACTAAGGTAATTAAATTGTGTTTGACTAATGGTGTAAAGTGAAATTAAAAACATTATGATGCTGTAAATACTTTAACTCACCCACACACAAAGTATAATTAAATTTTGTTTAACGATTGAATCTACTGTTTTCATTGGAGTGGTATTCTAAAAGTCAATTTTGCTTCCTGCATCCTGTGCTTTTCACCATTTATAAAGTACATGATTTATAAAATTACATTAAAATAACCCAAATTTTGAAGCCAAAGGAATTACAATTTTTCAGTCATATTAGTATTTTATAATGGTGTCAAAGTCCTACAGAAGTCAACGACCGGCTGAGATAAATGTGTAATGTCACAATGCCTTCAGATCCTGATAGCATAAACATAAAATCTGCTTTATTTGTCATGCTATCTCTTAATTGTTGAAACACAGACATGTAATATTATGTACTTGTCTTTCTACTGCAGCAGAAATATCAAACTATACACATTGTGAATCAGTGTAAACATTCAAATAGCATTCCTATTCCAGACATTAATGCAAGTTTTATGATTTCCATTAGTCCAAATGAATGTTTCTTCACATCTTATTAGAATATATACAAAACAAAAACAAAATACACAGGAAAATGAACATATCTCTTATATCAATGATTATAACTAAACTAAATGCACAGCAGGCATGGTTAAATGCAATAAAATGTATCTCAAGACACGGATCAGTCAGATTTCTCTGAATACAGTAACACTCAAATTTGCAGCCACATGGCTTGCTGCAACAATGAATAATGGCTTCCCAATTTTTCTTTGGGGAACAATTTTTATCCAATGAGCACCTCATTCATGCTGTAAATATTGTTTCAGCCTGATGAAGCACTAATCATGATGTCCCTTGTTACATAATGTTCCATGAACATGTGTACATGATCAGAAAAATACTTCACTGCTTGAGCTTTCTTCAAGGATTTTAATGGAAGGATATTTTAGAAAGGGCTTACAGAATGAATGTGATATAAATGACTGCATTCAATCACATGTATTGGAATTTAAAGTGTAATTTTCCTACATACACTCCTACAAACCCATCTGTAATTAACATGACAGGCTTTTATCTGGACTAGTCTTAAAATTCAACTGTCCATCACTGACAAACTGTACAGTGAACTGCACAAGCTGTTGATATTTGGACAAGGATTACATATTTGTAGTCACACCACATCAATACTCATGAGACTGAGAAGAAAGTGAATGAATGTAACATGACTAAATCAAGAATACAATAGAGGAGCAGATTGAATATGACATGAAAGCTGAGCATGATGTGGATAAGCTCTTTTCAGTAACATTAGTGAGGCAACTTCATGGAGTGCTAATAAATTCTGGTTTATACCGCAAATGTTAATTTATTTTGCAGTGACATGTGTCCAACACCATGATACACAATGGAATGATGTTTATTTTTAGGTGCTAATGACACATTTTCATCTGTGATACATTTCATGAAAGGAAATGGTCAGGGAAAATGAATCTGTAATGAACATTTGGAATTAATGCCTTTCACTCTCTGTTCCTTTGTTAACACCAGCTTAACTGTCAATTGTGACTTGTTCTGTCGACTGTAAAGCACTTTAGTGTGGGACCCAATAGATTTATAATTCATGGGCCCTAAAGGTTAAAGAAAGGATCTACTGGTGCATAGGTCAAGGAAATGCCTATGCCCTGAATACTAATACAAACTTGAGCAGCAATAGGCAATGATAATAATGGTCCTCTTGTGTGACACAAGTTGTAACTCTTTATACAACAAATATTGGCCTTAAACATTAGCCTGTTTTTCATTTTCATTCATTCTCCATATGCCTTGCTTCCAAACATTCACTTTTAATTGAACAAACATGTATTAAAACACTGTATAACAGAAATAATAATATAATTTTCAACCAGAGTGATCCAGATATGTCCCACTTACTAATTTACTACATTTTGTCAGTAATTTCATAGTTTCTACTTCGCAATACTGTTGAAACAAAACAGCAAACTGCGTAAATGTTCTTTAAAACAAGCCTCGACCATAATGACCGTCTTTCCGCCAAAGCGGACAAAATTTCACATGACTTTTCGAGAAGTGTCCATCAAAAAGACGGGCAAAAAGTATGAATGTTCTAATTAAACCTTCACTGTGTGACTGACATAGACGAGCAATTGATGGACGACATTGAAGTTTTGTCCGTCAATTTGGCGGCGACAAAATCTCGTTTTGGTCGAGGCCTGTTCTTTCATGTTATACTGTAAGTAAAATAATTTACTGCGAGACATGGACATATGTTGTCACAATATGTTGTCACAATAACAGTAATTCTCCACTTATAACACATGTTTATTACGTTGTAGCTGCATTGAAATGAGTGGAAAGCGACACTTTTGTCTGATGATGAAGAGCAAACGTCTCGTTGTCACATTAGTGGCGGAAGAAGGAGATTCTTTATGAGTCTTAAAACATGTGTGCGACTATTAGTTGTGTAGCAGATATCAGTTTTTCTGTTTTCCGCCCGACGATAAGTGACGATAAGCAACAATATGCAGAGATTGGATATTGCCTTTTGCCATCACACAAAATTTTCTACATGAGAGAGCTTTGGTTTTGATATTTTATTATTTGTATGGTAGTATACATTTTTAAGATGTATGCAGATATCAAAATATCTCAGTATGAAAGCCACAGTACTCAAAATAGTTATCCGCCCAGTGCTTCAAAGCCTTTTTCCACAACTTATCGTCACTTATCGTCGGGCGGAAAACAGTAAAATTGAGATCTGCTACACAACCAATAGGTAATGCCCAAGTGTTGTTTCCATCAGACTGTTTTATTTTGTACGGCCAATTGTAACCCTTCAAACTTCAAACTTGGGTTATTATTCTTTTTTAATTTTTTTGGGTTGGGCCTGGGTCTGTATGTGTCGGGCCACTGATGATCCGTGTTTTGGACTTCATGTGACCATCCCTGTGGGTTTTAAATCCAGGGTGGATCTCTTGCTTGCACTCTTTCTTGTCTGTGGTGATCCTAAAGATCATTTCTGGTGCTACACCTGTTTTCCCTACTAATATGGGTGTACACTATACATGTGTATACAGCAGGCTTCCTTTTCGGCCATCCTTCATGCAAGCAGAAGGGGGTAGGCAGCGGTGGTGCTCTAACCCAGGCAGTCCATACAACCCTACTCGTCAAGCAAGAGGGCTACCTTTGTGGTTACTTTATAGATTTTAAAAAATATGATGTGGGTCTGCATTCTGTGTAAAACGATCACATATCTTAGAGGGGTAGCAAGCAGCCAGTCCGACATCCCATAGACTCTTGTTTATTTCAAGAAGCAAAAGAATAGGATCAAATTTGAGCCAAGTTGGTCTACAACCGTTGTTCTCTCCTCGTTTGGCCAGAACAACCACTACGCCAGAATATTACGCGTGAAATCCTCAGACAAGACAGTAATTAATCATTTACCAAACACAGTATATTCCAGACGGGCAACAGTTGGTTCCCTTGAGGCTGTGCATACCTGATACATCTATCATCTGGCGAATATCACATTAGTGCTTGATGTAATGTCCAATTATTAACCACAATATTTTGTATTCATTTTAAATGTTGATGGTTTATTTTGCCCACATCATTCCGAATAGGACTTTTGTAAGTTTACATGTCAGGTATTCTTGTAACTAAGGACAGACTAGAACACCTTTTGAACATCTTCCAAAAAGATAAGCTTGCCGACTGAACTCTTTCATTATTTGAAAAGCTAACACACTTCAAGCGTCTTAGGAAAGGCATTTTACATAGATGAGTTTAATTTAATCTCCAGACATAAATACCATTCAGTGTTTAACGATACAACAATTGTTGAAATAACATTACAACAATTTTGCATTTTTCACCATGTAGGAAAGGTCGCGAAGTGGCTTTTTCCTTCAAAATAGATAGTGACGGGTTTGATTTAATATTTGCATTGGAATAACATGTGGGAATTGAATTAGTCCCGGATCATTCTATTTCAGTCTAAAAGCCCTTAATTTGACAAAAGT
>JBCAUI010305632.1:0-15484 GCA_038406195.1 Haplosyllis anthogorgicola | reverse complement strand
GACTAATTGTTAGATTGAAGGAATATTTACTAAAAATAGGCACTAGACGACATACAAAATGACCTATTGCATGGATTCTCGTCTCCATTTTATAGCAATTAGGAACACTGTGAGGCATATTTGGTGCATAAGTTATCACTGACAACAATGAAAATAAGATGACATGTTTTACCATTGTAACATTCTTAACATCAAAAGTTTGCTTCAAGAGACAGCCCAAGCAGGACTTTCCCAACAAGCGAATCTAAGTTGAATTTATTGGATAATAAATTAAGCATGGCTTTAATCATGATTTTAAGTTGATATTTTGTGATGGTGTGCCGAACTGCATTGATAAAATGCAGTAATTTTCCAGAACCAACCAATTGTGGCAGCACCTAACGGTCCGTTAGTGTGACGTGTATTTCATTCCTTACTGCTTCATCCTGCAGCAATTTAACACACTTTCTTTAAAACTATTGAAACTTATTAGACATGTAGCCTTTGCATGTTTTCATTGTTTTTCTGTTCTTTCCATTCTTACCCGCCAAGATTGAGCAATGCACTTCATTATCACTCAAAATTTTCATGAGGTGAGAGCAATGCTGTTAATGCGTTATGATTTGCACACCAGTGTAGATATTTAAGGTGCTCAGTACTCAAAATAGTTATCTGCCCAAATCCATCAGCCATTATCCCTGGCAGAAAAGAGCAGAAAAGAACAGAAAACGAATGAAAAGAAACACGGGCTACATGTCTAATATAACAATGAGATTTTGAAACGTTTCAACTTTGAAATATCTTAAAATACGTTTCATTTGTTGCGTCATTCTTTATAATGTTTTAAGGGAAAAAACGTTCAAAACAGACAGAGGTCTGGAGAATTTTGTAAATTATACTTTAAAGAACTAGTAAGGGATAAAGTTTAGATAACAGTGGTGCCAAATTAAAACCTTGAATAAAAATCACACACTTTTAATCACCTAGTGTTTTTTTTATTAATCTACGGCCATGTGTCGATAGACTTCTTTGATGGGTAACCTAAAACGTCCATGAGCTCAAAAAAGCACCGTGGACCAGGTAGGAAAGGTCGGGGTGCATGGCTGTGAACTCTGTTCGGACTTGTTCATTGGACTTGTTCATTGGTTGGAGACCTGCCTGGATATACTTATTTACTGATTACTCTTCCAGCGATAGACTCTTTAGCCACCAGGATAATTCCCGTTGATAATTTCACGAATTACCTGAAGTACATTGACCTTAAACGAAGTTACTTGTCTTCATTAAGGCATTGAAGCTGGCTAAATATGGCGAAATTTATTTTTAATAATTAGCTTTGGCCACCTGTGTTATTTATTTTAATGGCAGTTCAGAATTGATTAATTAAATTTGGGTACAGTCAGTAACTGACAACATGAACTGGTATTTATTTTATCTAAAGCTATTCCAGATCCGATGAAATTACTATTAAAAAGTTAACTACTCAGCAACAAATGAATTTCATGCTGAACTCATTCAATTTAACTGTTGCGGGGCAGTTAACTTTTTATAGTACACAGAAATTGTGTCATTTCGGAAACGAAAAGAACAAAGGAGAGAACGAAAAAAATTCACGCGTTGCTTTTGATGCACTATTGTTAAACATCTGATACAGATTCCGTGTACTCTGGTACATTTGTAAGAGTTTATGGTTGTTGTCGGTTAGAGTTACCACCAGGGGCGCTGTAGTCTAAAGTCTAAAGACTGCAGTTAGAGTTAACAACAGGGATGCTGCAGACTTCCTGCCTTTGCCTGCACCTGCAAGTCATGTGACAGTCTAGAGACTACCCTATTGGTTAATTAGTTACGCATTAACATCATTAGTAGCCATCTTTAATTATTCAGTTCAACTTGCACCTTTGATGAGACTGCATGTAATTTTGTACCAGAGTTAATAAACTATATACGAAGTCTAAGAACTATCGTTCTAGTCTTTTTACAGTTGTATTCTGCGCGCAATTGCAACACAAAAGTGTTTTCTCCTGCTGAATTACTCGTTTTCTGCTTAAACAGTAGTGTTGGATATTCTATTGTTTTCTTACTTAACTAGTCATTTTCTGCTAAGACATACACCACAGCCAAAAAATTATTGTTGCTGTTCGTGTTCTGCTGAGTTTCTCGAGATGAGTTCATTGTAACATAGTGTCACGGGGCGGGACGGCTAGAGCTGGGTCTGCAGGAGGAAATCAGTATCCATTCAAATCCATCCTTAAATCAAACCACCCTTTAATGACATGTTCAGCCTACACTTCAGAAGGAGATAAGGATTTAGTAGATGATAAGGATACACAAAATACTGTGATATTTTCCATTTTGGTAAAGAAAAACTATTTATGAAATAGCTCATCAACTTTGGAGGTTTTGAAAACTCAGCCATTGCATTTTCCTCTTTCAGGAAGTCTTTCTATTCTTTACTTGGTATGCAAGTACATTTACGCTGGTTGCATTTATCTTACAATATGCTTTCTTGCATTTTTTATATCTGAATTCCAGTTATAAGTCATAAAATCAAGTAAAAATTGTTCAGCTATGGCTAAAACATGTTCTGTTTTCCATGCATGCAGTTCATTTCATCTTGTAGTCACCCATTTGTCGTCCCACAACCTGAGTGTGTAGCCTTTGTTAACTTTTGTCGCATGTATGCACTTTTTCCGCTCTCATTGATCAAGATCGAGCATTTCACTTTTTTGTCACACAAAATTTTCCTGATGCAAGAGTGATGCTGTAAGTGTGTTGTCATTTGCACATATGTGTATGTATTCAAGATGCATGGAGATACTAAAATATTTCAGCATGAAGACTACAGTACTCAAAACAGTTATCCGCTCAGATCATTCAGTCATTTTCCGCAGCGAAAAAGAAGGTACAAGGGACCAAAACAAATACAGGCTACATGTCTAATGGGAGATCAAACTGAATGAAGACGACAGAGATTTCGTCTTTAACTTATTTGCATCTATTTCTTCACAACTTTATCACAGAATTTTTTTCTCCACTTTTCCCTCTTATTTCAAGATCTTTCTTTCTAAGAAAACACTTTGTTCTCGAACACATCTTAGATTTCAGACAGAATCTTCTTTTCAACAAGATTTCTTAAAGCAGATTGTTATGAAATGCATTCCTGCTGTTTTGTTTAAAAATTTACGGGTAATGTTACACGTTTAGACAATGAGAATTAAGCAGTAAAAATAAATAACAATAGCGATACAACTTACTTTTTTAAACAGATGTTTTCCGCGGTCTAAGGGACCTCTGGTGGCAAGTCAACATCTGATGGATGATCTGTAACCTCGTATAATTCCTTAATTTATATAGACTCAAAAATGGACCTGCTTGAAAAGGGGGCTTCAGGTGCGTAATTCCTTTTATATAAGTTACTAATTACTTTGTTTATTTAACATCCATTACAGAAATAACAAATTACTGGCTATCAAAGAAATTAACTTGCTTCAATACAAGACTTCAAAAGTATCTAATACGCAATTTGGTAAAAATTACCTATTTAGTTTATATTATGATAATATTAGGGTAATTGAGCCATTACAAGCAACTAATTGACACAAGAACAACAACTGACAGCTGAATACAGCCAACGCCAACTTGGATAAGCTAGACTTTGTTTTTGTTTTTTGTTGGACCAGTTTCCATTTGTGAGGCAACTGATTACCCCTCTATCCTGTTTTACTGACCTTCCCTATGGGGATAATTTTCCAAGGCGAGAGTCGTTTAATTGCAGTCAGAAGCTGAAATGGTCTTCATTTTGGTGCTCGCAAAAGACTGGATTTGATATCTACGTCTATGACATTTCTTACGTGTTTCAGAAGCTGAAATGGTCTTCATTTTATCTCTATGCTGACCACCTCATGCATTGATGTACGTCCATGCCATCTATTAATTGTTTCAGCACAATTAGACTTCAATTCAATTAGACATTTTCTCCATCTGCCTTAAATATTTATATGCTGTACAAGGATTCTTAAAGAGCACACTGCTTTTCGCATAAACATAAAATGATAAACTTTTCAGGAGCTGCAACATTAATTCAAGTTCAATTCATTTATTTTTTCATTGTTTTTGCACACCCTTTATACCCTTATCCAAGTAAACAGAAAATAATTGTGATTTTAAGAGATGCCCAGGGCAGTTTTTCACGAAGGTAAGTAACTTGTGAAATTTTTGTTACTTATGTTTTTCACATAACTATTCCTCCAACGCAAATCCAATTTCACAAAGGTTTTTATAGCATTTGTACATGAGGCCATTTTATTGTTTTCTTCTTTGTTTAACCAGATTAACCCCAGCAAAGTCAGTCTACTTGACATAACTATTTTAATGTTTACCCAAAGTCTTAAAAAATCATAATTCCCTTTTTGAAATCAAAAAGTTATGTTTGGTACAAATTTTTGTTCAGAAACAACCTCTTTTTTGACTAAGTCCTCCCAAAAGTCTAAAAAATACATTTGTGAAAAACCACCCAGTTCTAAACTACCAACACAGCTAGCACGGTAGTCGAACTGAAACATTGGAGATTTTCCTAATTCGCTTTTCGCCAAATCTGTCAGATCTGTTTACTTTAATAATTTTAGTACAAATAGTCACAACTATTAGTTATCATAGTTCTAAAGATATGATGTTATTGTAATTAAAAGCAACACATATCCTACCTTGTATGAATTATGATGTCAACCAAATCTGTCAGATCTGACAGGAACGTAATTAGGAAAAATCTCCAATGTTTTAATGAATTTCCTGAGCAGGGTGTGATACGCCAAGTAACACTGACTAGTCGGTGTATTAACTCAATTAACTCGGTGTTACTTGGCGTATAAAAACCCCTGCTAAGGCCCACACAGTCATTCAGCTGTTGTCACATTTAGTAATTACCACATCAAACTACAAACAGTGCCATATCTCGTTGATAATGTGTTGTTTGTATTGCACTGACAGTAGTAATGGGTGAGATAATAAACAAGGTAATAAGGTAATCAGTTTGTTTTGCCAAAAGGTATTTTCATTACAAACAAGTCAACACATGATTTGCCAATGAAGATGAAAGAAACTTTTATCAGATCCGAAATGCCAGATCATGAAAATACTATCAAAAGTTTAACGCCCCACGGCAATTGAATTCCATGCCCTGAGTTCAGCTTGAAATTCAATTGTTGCGTGGTGCTAAACTATTGATAGTAATTTCATGATCTGTAGTGGTTCAGTTTTGGTAAGATGTTAATTGTTGCTAGGCATCTTTAATTTTCAGATGTGACGTATTTTACACCAATTGAACTGAGTGTATTGGGACAATATGCATTATAATTTGTCACAATTAAGGTGTAACATTTAAAATGGATCTAAATGTTTTGCTGTGTGACCCTTTGTATACCAAAAAATTCTGATGAATAAGTTACAGATCTCTCACCTGTATCAAATATGTAATTGAGGTGTAAATCAGGTGTGAAATGGTAAAAATAGGTCCAGATGGACCTGAGCTCTTTTGGCATTATCAATATACTGAGACAATTTAGATCATAATATCACAAGGATACAAAGTGTATGGGAGCAAATCTACAATGTGATCAATGAAAAAAGAATAAATATGGCTGCCAAACTAGAAATATAAGTGGAATCAATATAATTTTTACAGAAAATAAAGAGGGTATGTAGATGCATATTCCTGCAAATATAAAGTCTGTATCTTTACTGTGTGTCCAGGAATAATGTTCAAAGAAAAATACAAATATGGCTGCCAATTTGATAATACAGGTCGCAGCACCATAATATTTACAGGAATTTCTTGATTTGGGTGCTAATTACGTTGTTAATACAGTGCGATATGGAAAATCAGTGCCTAATAATCGAAAACAAGACATAGGATTTCTAACATCATGTGGAAATGTTTAATTGTATACAATTACAAAAGGGAGCCCATTGTGCCACAAATAAATACATTTCTAACAGGAAGTAACATATTTTTAAGTGCATAATGAATAAATTTCCAAGGACGTTTTAAGTGTTCCCAGAACAAATCCGGTTTAATGGAAGTTTGAGGTATAAGAAAAACAATCTGTAGAGTTATTATGGTCGTGGTCAGCTCGCGAAAAGACGGGGCACAAGGTCTGAAAATGTGGACTTTTCTATGATAATTTGCATAGAGTTATTATGTGAAAGATGAAAATGTAATTTGTGTTATTTACAGAAATCTTTTCTTTTGTTGAAGTCAGGTTAAAATGTATAAGTTATTCTTACCTTCTTTTTTAATAGTTAATTTAGAAATTGTTTTGCATTGTGTTATAGTTTACTTTTGTTACATTTTATAATCAGTTCCCTTTATATCAATATGAATACATTTTATTTAAAATGACTTTTTAAAATAGTCCAGCTGGCGAAAAACACATTGCAAAACAAATGATACATCAGAAATGGCGTCAACTCTCCATCCCGACTTGCTTATTGTGGACTTTCCTATGGTAAGGGAATGGACATCATAAATCAAAATCCCTCTTGTGATTTGATGCAGTTCAACATTTCCACATGATGTTAGAAATCCTCTGTTTTTCAATTATTAGGCACAGATCTTCCATATCGCACTGTGCAAACAACGAAATTAGCAACTTAAGCACCGGTCAGTGTGTAATGATGTTGAAGTGTGTTTTGTGTGTTCTCAGTGGGGTTACTCTCAGGGGTGTGATACGCCAAGTAACACTTCACATTGCCAATTTTTTATCTGGCTTAATCGTGGAAATATGAGCAAATATAGAAAATCCCTTGCATGCATTCGGATCTGAAGGAGTTAAAGATTGTTGGCATACACATATTTCCATTCAATAATTAAATTCTTAACAGAAAAAAAGAAAAGAAAATAACACCAGCTAATTATCTGGTTAAGAAGGTTCATTTTGAAAAAATATTAAGGGAATAAAATAACATCAACACTATACATTATCTATTATCAATCTCTTTGTTACTGAAACAAAAAACAGTATTGGATGTTGTCAGTTACATGCGTCAATAAGCAATTACATTATGCTTTATTGGTGTCGAATTAGTTGAACAAAAAATTGTGCTATAAATCCCATCGAAAATCCAAACCAAACGAATAAATTAAATAATAGTATAGTATTTTTGAAATCTTACAGGGTGTCAGTTCAAGAAAAGGTTCAGTATACTGGATAATGTAAAGTCAAGTTAGAGACCAAGTAATCCAGGGGATTCTCAATTCCCCCAAAAGCACTCAGTCTGTTATGTATTATTATCTGATCAGTTCGCAGTTCTAGGAATAGACAATGGAATCTGTATGATTACAATAGTTACACATATTTATTTCATAATGTCGAAGCAGAATACATGTCTCATTAAAGAACGAACAATACAACCTTACAATAGTAACACTCATTATATATAAGATTTAAATAGAACCATTAGAATATTCCATTATTGCATCATACATTAAAATATATCAAGTGTCACATATTCTGAAGAAGTGATGTACTTGCGTGAGCCATCATAGCAAACAATCAAGATAAAATAATACAACTACGTAATATAACAATAAAATTGAAAATTACAATACAGTTGTCGCATTGTTTACATATTTCACAGGCAAATATTCTGGATCCTTAACATACCCTATTTTAACATTTGATAATTTTGTGACAAACATAAGATATAAATGGTTTTGAGATTTACTTCCGTAAGCTCTGCCAACAAGAATGCCTTCCAATCAAAGGCCGAACCGCTCACTTTGCAAATAGTCTTTAAAACGCAAATAGTAACTAAAATGCAATTATTCTTACAGCTTATGCTTGGGTTTTAGTATTATTAAACTGAAAAATGAAGAAAATGTGGGTTCAGAGAATTAACATGGGAAAATACAACGGCTGATCTGTAGTATTTTTAAGATATGTAACCAAAAACTGTAATATTCTGGTTCAAAGTAAATAATTGTCCGAATTTAACAAAAAACAATTATACTATGCCAGTAAAATTCAAATTCTTATTTCACGTTCAATTTGCCGATATTTTGAATGTAAATAAAACTAGGTAGTACCCGTTCTGTGAATGATCATCTCCCCTGAGACCTCAACAACATAATTTATTTTTCTGCTCCGTGATTGGAAAATAATTCCAAAAGGCTTGTCCAATCACACAAGAGAATACTGATTATGGGAAAATCCTCCTTATCAAATCACAGGACAGAAAACAAAAGATGTCTGGTAGGATGTCAGCTACATGACAGAAATTTGCCTTCTAATCTGTAATAGTATGATCACGTAGTTTATTTAATACGTTAAAACGCAAAAATATTAAACTGAAATATTTACAACCTTTATTTGAGAAATTCCATTAAGCAGAAATGAATAAAGAAATTTGCCATCTAATTTCGTGCCGAAACTTGAATTTATTTTTGATATACCATGTTGTTTCAAAACACATGATCCTTATCACTGAACAAAGGTCGTTTGCAACCTTTAACAGCGACTGAAATGGTCTTCATTTTATCTCCATGTAAATATTTCGGTTATGCATGTACGTCTATGCCATCTATTAATTGTTTCAATTCAACTAGACATCAATTCATATAAACATTCTCTCCATCTGCCTTTTATGCCCTTACATATGGAAAACCTTAAAAAGCACACTGTACTTATCGTGTAAAACATAAAATGATAAACTTTTCAGCAGCTGCTTCCCAACCAGGAACTCACCCAAGAATTCGCCCAACATCAGCATGAAATTCAATTGTTACCACCCGCGTATGCGGGAAGGTAATGTTTCGGGTCGTGTCTGTGCGTCTGTCTGGGCTATAATTTTTGGACCGCATGACCTAGAAACTTCATTTTTGGTATGGTGGTACATCTTCATAATATCTAGGTCAAGTTTGAGTATCAAGGTTATTGGGTCAAGTTCAAGGTCCCAACAATAAGAAGTGTCAAAATTTTTAGTGTTGTCTGTCTAATATCACATGTTATGGTGTTTGAAACAAGTAAATGGGGTCAAGGTCAAAATATAGGTCAAGGTCATTTGAAGGTCAGGGTCATTTGAAGGTAAAATTTCTAGATTTTGTAATTTTTTTCATGTTTTAATAATTATTTGCATTTTAGTTACTATTTGCCTTTCAATGACTATTTGCGAAGCGGGTGGTTCGGCCTTTGATTGGAAGGCATTCTTGTTTTAATAGCAATTTTAAAGGCAACTTCAAGATCTGCGGTCGGGTTTCGATTGTGTTTTAATTTACAGAGATATTAGAAACGTGAGAAATTAAACGTGAGGAAAAAAATCATTCAAACTCTTGGATAATTCCTCATAAACATAACTGTTCTGATCACATCATGCAAAATGACTGCAAATTAAATGCACTTTATTGCCAAAGGAAGAAATATTTTCATAAAATCCAAACAAAGTTGCCAAAATAGACCTAGAAACATCAGAATAAAAACTACATATTAGTACACAGAAATCGTATCATTTTGGAAAAGAAGAGAACAAAGGAGAGAACGAAAGAATTCCACGCTGGGTCTTTGATGCGCTATTGTTAAACTTCTGATACGAATTCCGTGTACTGTAATTGTAACAGGTTATCTTCAAATTGGCATACTTCAACGAAAAATTGCAAAAGGACAATTTTCCAATCATTCTGGGGAAATCTGACAAGCACAAGACAATTTAAAAAAAATACTGTGATGACTTTGCAAACGATTTGTATGCTGCATTTCAGTACATTACAGAAATCCAGCCTACTTGGTTTAATTATCCCTGTAGCAAGCCATCTTCTCCCACATAGGGCTGGTACCAGTTTTACACCTTAATCTGACACTGCTTGGTAAACACAACACCGTGAGGCTTACTAAAATTGCATTTTGGTACACTTGCAAAATCTATTTCAGAGGATGAAATGGCTGCTTATTCTTCATTTTGAGATCAGTACAAAGACAAATCATGGAATTCCATTGATGCAAAATGAAATCCATTTCGGGAGAAATTATTGCGACTCTGCACCAAATTCGAACAAGGGCATTTGTGTCGGAGGCAATTACTTTAATTTAGTCCAACTCATGTTGACAGATGCGTTAACAGGAGTGCCCTCAAAAGTTTTTCTTGTGGTTAATGTATATATGACATAATCAAATTAATTTTACTCAGAAAAGCGAGAAGATATACAGCTCGTGAAATTCCTATCATTTTGTAAACGAAGATAACAATAAAGAGAACGAAAGAATTTCACGCTGTGCTTTTAATGCGCTATGGTCCCAAAATGATAGGAATTTCACTCTCTGATCTGCTGATAATCTCTCTGTCTTGTTATTTTAGACTTACATAGAAGATAAGCCTATGAGGGAAATAAAGCTACAAGGGGATGAAGATGTAAGCAGTTTTCTATTTCAAATTGCAATAGTTCTTTTCCTATTTTGTTTGTTTGTTGCATCCAAATTGAGAGAGTTAAATAGGATGAAATTCCTATCAGCACATACAAAATGCAGACCTATGTTATCCATGGTATCCACGTATGTTCTATCTTGTCACCAATTCAAGTGTATGGTATTAGTAGCATAAACTAAAATTATGCTTACAATGTATGCAACATTATCTTTATGTCAAATTAGTTGAACAAAGCAGCTCTGATTTTAAACCAGTAAAAATGTATATCATCAATTCACTCCACGTGCAAGTATCATGATGTTTTTTGGGTATATAAATTCAATGTTTCTGTTTCAAACAATTTCAACATAAAAGCAGGAAGAAATTTGCTATTCAATAATTTTGGTTTACATTGTTTGAATCATCTTCTTGAAATCACGGAAATATTTCAGTTTTGAAAAAATACCGGATTAATGTATAGTTTGTATTCTGATGAAAACGATACAGAGACTGAAATGGTCTTCATTATATTTCTATGCTAAACGCCTCGGACATTTATGTTGTATCAGTACACGGAATTCGTATCAGAAGTTTAACAATAGCGCATCAATAGCACAACATGAAATTATTTCAGTTTCTCCTTTGTTCTCTTCGTTTCCAAAATGATACGATTTTTGTGTATTGATGCCACCTATTAATTGTTTCAACATAGACATCAATTGAATCACGCATTGTCTCATTTACCCTTGCACGTGCACATGCTGTGTATGGAGACCCTTGAAGAGCACACTATGCTTTTCACGTAAACATAAAATAATCATAATTTAGCCAGATGGAAATTTAAGGAGCTGCACAATAACCCAACATATTTACTTACAAGAAAACTAAAATTTGAACGTTATGATTTCAATAAAAGATTGCTGAATCACTGAATACAATTCGTCACCACGGGTGTGATACGCCAAGTAACACTTCTCTTTGCCAATTTTTTAATGTGGCTTAATCGTGGAAATATGAGCGAAACAAGAAAATCGCTTGCGTGCATTCGGATCTAAAGGATTTAAAGATTGTTGGTATGTACATATTTATGTACTGTATCATTTGAGACATTTAGCAAGATAGGCTACTGTTGCCAGCTAGACGAACAAATACAGCTTCATTAAAAAACCTCCAATAAGCTGTTATCCCTCATGATAAACATTGGTTCATCAGGAGTATTTGTACAGTGAGCTTCTCCATCACCAGAAAACGCACAGAAATGAATAAAATCCACTCAGAAATTTGCTATCATTTGAATAGAATAAAATAGCACACTAGAAGTTTTTCCTAATTCGGTTTTTGCAGATTTAATTACTTTAATAATTCAGTACAAATTAACAAAAATGTGATACACTTTGTGTATTACCATTCTTAGATATCATACATAATTTTAAAAACAAACAACACATGTCCTACCTTGAATTATGATGTCAGAAACGCAATAAGGAAAACCTCGCGCGTGTGTCATGTTCAAAACGTTTGCTTTTTAATTTTAGGGGACAGGGGTCAGTTTGCCCCTTCAGGCCGTCACAGGGATGCAAAGCACTGAATAATATGTCATTAAAATTCCCATGAATTTTTCAGATTCATATATGGCTTTTTCTAAATAAAAAAAATGAAAGCGTCCCTAAATAAATGGAATTAGGTCTGCTATTAGTTTATTAGTTTTTGTGTTTGTATTTTACATTTAGTTTTTTATTATATCTACCGAAAATGATAAGTTTTTACCCTAGATCGAGATCTAGATGAATTAAATGAAGTAGACTAAATCGACAGATTAGATTGAGTCCTAATTAAGAAAAACCTCTACTAAGATGTTTTCCTTTGTACGGTTAACGAAAATTTACAAAAGACACCAAGACATAATGCAAATGAAGGGTTTTGTGATAATGTGGTGAACTGCCTAATGGGCGAAGAAAAATTAAAGTATTTTCATTGATTGATCCTAAGTTCCATTTCAGTATGGAACAAAGTGTAGCGTGTATTTATTGCCCGTCAGGTGCTGACACAATTGATGGGAAACAAAAAGGTCTTATGCTTTACCATTGCAGTTCAGCACATCATCACATAATTTTAGATATAAAATCACGGTTTGAATGTCCTACTTTAAACCCAACTGAGTTCTTGATCTCCTGCAATGACGTTATCTTTACTATTAAAATGGGACTCGAGAGCCTGAGATCTAGGGCTCATGGCGGCGTGTTTTGGAACTTTCCAGTGTGGGGTTACATTTGAAGTGCAGGGTAATCAAGGCTTTTCCTAATTCGGTTTTTGCCAGATCTGACAGATCTGATAGATTTGATTACTGTAATAATTTCAGCACAAATTAACAAAAATGGAACACACGTCGTTCATTACAATTCTTAGTTATCATACATGATGAATTATGATCTCAACCACAACTGACAGATCTGTCAGATCTGACAGAAATGCAATCAGGAAAAACTCGAATGGGTACATGCACGGGGTTGTTTACACAGGAGGAGCTCACATATGCTGAATCCTTCTCAGAGAGGAGGCTGGCTCTCGTTATGCTTAATTAGGCTTGATATTCCGAGTTTTTAAATCTATTATTCAGTACTGAGACATCACTCTGAGATATTTTTATATCTGCATATATATATTTAAATACTCACTGACACACAAATCACAAAATATTTAGACTGTATAACATCCTTGATGCATTTCCTCCATGTGTCACACACACTTCACTTGTAATAGCAAAAATGACTAATTTCCTAACATACAGTTTGAATTGCATTGCTTGAAGGATTGGCCCAAAGTGTCTTTCATTACGATGCAAAATACTATTGCATGGTAATGACAAAAAAATTAAAGCCAACATTATAAAATTGAACACCTCTATGTTTTATTTCTCAAACAAAGAGGTAGTGAAGTTATTCCAAATTTATATATGTTGAGGACCTACATATTACAAAATTTTAGGATAAATTAATGGGAATTAAAAAAGCTTCCAACTCTGTCAAATTAAGTTTTAAGACCCCGCATAAAAATTCAAGAGTCACCCCTGCTAAATTTCATACCTTAAATTGGCATGGCTCATTAATTTTTGTCACCTTCTTGCCTTATGGCTGGTTGGCTCATATCTATTTAGGGGTAGACTTGGAGAGAATAGTGCAATTAACATAAGGTCCTGTTACGTCATGTAACGTCGTGTGGGGCTAGATTCACCTTAAAGTTAACGTCCGAATTTCAATAACTCAGCATGAAAGTCAATTGAAAATTTCATGTTGAGTTATTGAAATTCGGAGGTTAACTTTTACGAATCAAGAAATTCCTATAAATTTCGGAACGCACAGAACAAAAGAGAAAACTTGAGAGTTTCATGCTGTGCTTTGGATGTGCTATTGTTCCACAACGTGCCCGTAAACGTATCTGTATCCAAGGGAGTTGCGTTGCAATTGAATGTGAGAATGGCAAATTCACGTTCTTTGAAACGTAACGTCCTATATAAACGTAACGTCCTATCTAAACGTAACGTCCTGTCTAAACGTAGCGTCTCAAGCTACAGCTACGTTACGTTTACCGATACAGAACAAAGATCTAAAACTCCCTAATTTTCCTGATTAATTGCCTGAAATTACGAAAGCATGCTCAATTAGATAATTAGGTATTGTAATATAATCTACTATTATATTTAAGGTTTCTACCGTTTATCAACAATGGAAATTAAAACAGATATGACATATCAAGTTGTATAATCGTAAGTGTTTCTGTAAAACACATGAAGCAAAGTGCGGCTTCATTGAGGAGATTTTGGTTGCTGGTACTATGAGTGTTACTATTGATAAAAAGAAACTGTGAGTATTGTTCACTGTTCAGTGGCGGATCCAGAATTTCCCGTAGGAGGGGGGCGCCCGGTCCCCAAGGGGGCGTCACCCCTATTTTCGACCAAAATTCATCAAAAACTGCATGAAGAACACTCCGGCTGTAGGAGGGAGCGCGCGCCTCCCACGCCTCCTGGATCCGCCAACGCTGTTCATCCTGTAAGCTTGAGCTCACTGAAGATGAATAAATCTGCTAAACCCCAGCTGGGAACTTAGGAGTTTGTTGCACTTATTCTGCCATAGAAATGAATGGGAAAATAAAAATTTCAATATTTCCCGGTTCCAATCGAAGTTTAATAGTTTTAAATGATCTTTTAGTATGTTGCGAGTCTGGTTATTGATAGCTTGAGACCGAAATATTTCTTGCCTTACTACTACTAATAATAATTTGCCTGATTAAACAGCTAAATTTGCCAAATTACATAAAAGGACAAGGATTACGAAAAGTCATGTATCTTTTTAAGTGCATTATTTTATTTGAAATAAAGAATACACGAAACAATAAAAAAAACTAGTACGAAGCTGCATAATGTACAGTCTCAAATATAATCAAGGTTTTTCGAAATTCGTCTTTCTAAAATATTAGGCAAATTAGCCTAAATAGGCAAACAACTGTTGACCTTTACTGGTTAGCAAACTAAAATTGGTTACTTAAAAACAACCATTTTTAGTATTATTTTACTAATAATTGTACAAAATTTAGGCTAAAATGAATGAATGAATTTCGAAAAACCTTAAGTATTTTGGCCCAAACCTGAGATCACGGATCTCATTCAAATAATTATAATTTAAATTATTTTAAATATTCTTGGTTATTTTTTTACATTTTTAATTAACACACTTTTCATCAAATGTACGAATTAAACATAAACTTGTTTGTTTTGGTTATAAAAATTAACGCCCTTTTATACTGAATATTTTCATCGCAATTCAAAAAGTATTTTACGAAATTCATCATTTTTACTGTTGGACTTCCCATACTAAGCTAATGGACAAAAGTTCATCGGTAAAACAAAATAAATGGTGGCACCACTTGACCTGCCTTAAATCAATCGTGCATTTGTATTCTGATGGTCGATGGTAAAACAAATAAGGTACAGGGGTGTGATGCGCCAAGTAACACCATTACCGAACCATTCTATCAGATTATTTTTTGCCATTTATTTTTGAAGAATTTATTGATGTTACAGTAAAAATGATTTTTGTAAACTTTGAAATGATGAAAT
>JBCAUI010305521.1:0-15485 GCA_038406195.1 Haplosyllis anthogorgicola | reverse complement strand
ATATTGTCTGTTTGTAGATTTGTCCAGTTATACTGGACCATTCAGTTTTCTTTACATATTGAGACTATTGGAATAAACATTGCAAAGAAGTAACCATTTGTTTCTCTCATTGCGAAAACCTCTAACCCCACCGTGTGAAGAGCAAAGCTCGACACACTGTTTAGCCTGAAGGCTTCCGACAATTACTGGCGGGAAGGATGGGTGAAAATTCATCCATTATTGACGCAGAGGGGCATGTCATGTGAGATTTGTACATGACAGACACCAGAAAAACAAGTTAAGTGCACGGTGTGGAAACAACAAATTCTACAACTGTTATCAACTGAATAGCTGAATACTTGCGATGCCAATAAATTTTTACCGTGGCATCAGGCCAAACTGTTACATTTTAGGTCAAATTTGTACTTTACGCAGTTTCCATGTTGTTTTGAAAAATACCGGAATGTAATTGTAATAAGGTAAGATGACAAGAAAATTGTACTCAAAAGGAAGCTTCTTTTGAGTATTTAAACTTCAGAAAACAGATTTAGGACTTTACACTCGTGAATTTCGCTTTTCAGCTGTCTGCCTTTAGTAAACCATTAAATAGATCTAAATCTCCAGAGAGTCAGATTCATAACTCAAATACATGTAAGTATGAATACTAATGGCTTACTTTACCAATCTTTAGAGAACTATAGCCTGCCGATTTCCCACCCACTACAGATAAATCAATTCAGAATGGCCATAATCGAATTTCGACTGATGCAATTCAGTAGGATGGCTAATGATGGTGGCAATTGCTTAATAGGGAATTCAATATTGAAATGTCATGAACATCACCCAAGAGAGTTGTGACCTGCCGTATGAAATATCCAACCTCAGGACTAAGTCATTGCAGAACGAAGATTGAACTTTTGATCATCTCTGTTGGTAAAGCAGACAACTGCCTTGAGGGTTCATTCGAACCAAAAGCCACGGGAGACTACTTCATTTCCACTGACTACTTTTCACGAGGAATAGGCAAAAACGTACATATAAAAACAATTCAAAATTTATTTCTATTTGAGCCGAATGCCATATGTGCCATTACGGCTTCTTGGATCGATAGAAATCTTCAGTTGACTTCCCAGCTACCTTGACAGTTTTTTTTGAAGTTCGTAAAGTTTGAAGCACACCCAAAAAGGCAATGATAAGTTATTAAAGATATATAAAACAACTTTGAGATTTGGACTTAGATTTTTTGTGTTGGGTGCTAACTTCTGGGAAAAGGCATGAGGCTTGTGTATCGTTTCACCGACATCCTCGTTTTCTCAGATTTTCTTTCTGCACAATCTGATTGCAATAATTTGCCAAATGTATTGTGTACTTTGTTCTTTTGACTCATGCTAAAAGTTAAACTTCGCTTTCAAAGTCATAGAAACCTCGTTAAGTGTGGAATTAACATCTGAAAAAAGCACTTCTTATTGTGTGATTAACCAGTCACTGCACTAAGTGTTTATTAACTATGGTAAGTTCAAATGTCATCGTAATGGAATATAGTGAGATGATAAACAAAACGTCATTGATAATAAGGAGAAGGGAAAACTAATAACTTGTTTTCATGTAAAGTCATACGCGTTGTGATAACTTGATTGGCATAATAAAGAAATCTAAGTACAAAAGTAAGTACAATTAACGAATACGTTTGTGTATTCAATCAAGTCATTCTGGTAAGTCAAAGTCTTTGGGATCAAGACAATTTTAATTTAATTATCTTTGACTTTTAATTTTGTTGACCATGCTAATTATCCCTCTCAGGAAGTCTAATCTAGTTCAATGCTCGGAACAAGTAGTTAAATATAGTTAATTGCACTGTTTAACAGCTGGACACAAAAGAAACATATATCTAGTCTGGAAAAAGGCGTATGTTAGTAAATGCCATTTCATAGCTAAATTTCATGGTAGTATACTGAACTACCAGACAAAAGTATAGAACTGTTCCGCCTCCACATATCCCAGGTAGCACAACAGACCGGATGTCCTATTCCTTCCTTCCTGAGTTCATTTTCATCATAAATAGCTGAAGAGTCTTTTTCGCAAAACTGGGCGATTTAGCGTCTATTTACCTCTTCTTCATTTAATTGTTCTTGATAATCTTGAGAGTCAGCTGTGTAGAAAAAAATCTAAGGCTAATCATCAGTTTCAATCAATTCCCTTTCTCATTAATAAAAGGGTGTTGCATAATTCCAACCGATTTATTTTCGTGTAAGACTGACTGCTAGCACTGTCAAAATAGATTATAAAAATATTGTATATTTGTGATATTAAAAGCAGAATATGTTGTTCATGGGTGTAACGGATTTCAATCCATCAAAAGATCAAAAAAGGTAAATTTTGCATGCAACAGAAATGTTCGACATTGCACATACGGGTAACTTTGCTGCTCAGATTTTAACAACATTAAGCTACTGATTCCATAATCATTTTATTCTGCTAATTATTTATTTATAATGAAAAGTAATATTTTAATTGATAGGCAGCTTAGGTAAGATAATACAGCTCCTTTTGAAAGTAATTGTATAAAGTTACTTTCGCGGACAAAAACATCGGAGATAAAATGTCACAATGGATGAGGCTGTCAAGGCCTAAAAACAAAATTGAATCTACAGGGTGGTTGCGTATGGGATATACCGTGCTGCTTGCCTGCGAGCTCCAGTTTTATAATACAAGGGAATATGTATCAAAGGTAAGATCTCGATAAGCAAAAACAAGGTATTTAAGAAGAATGTATTGTCTACCCACTGTTTATGACGTCGTTCTCAATAAAAATAAAATACATACAGTTTCGTTTTTAAAAACATTTTGCAAGGAGCAAATGGCACCAGGTGGAACTGTTTATTAATCCTGTGCGATGCACTTCTACCTCTGTTTAGGACTGTGGGTTCCAAGGTCAGGGCATATTTTGCGTGCTATCATCCCAAAGTCCCATCTGATTTGAACCCACATTCTTCTTTGAAGGTAATGTCTCACAGTCTATGTAGAGAATATGGGTGTTAGCAGGCCGCTGACCACACATATCACATTCTCTTTACAGGAAGGATGAGCATACATGTACTAATGAGATGAAAATCCACGATTTTCAGATTGATAAGACCCCGAAGGCCGGGGTAAAATGAACATAAAAACTAGGTTTGGTTCAATCAGCGAAGAAAACAGAAAAGTCGGATATTTTTGTGACAGTCAAGATTAGTATAATAACAATATCAGTTTCAGAGGAGAGCACAGCACTGTTACTTACATTGTCAGCCTCTGTGATTAGCTTCAAAGAAAGAAAATGTCATGATGTCACAAACAGCACTACGAGGCGCACAACAGTATCATGTTATATTCCTATTGATGAGTTACTAATAAGAGATGAATGGTCATTTCGGCAATTCCTCATAATTTGATGAGTTCAAGTGGGTTTTAGGACATGACGTCTAAATGTGACAAGTTTAGAAGGGCATTGGATTCAAGAACATTATATTCATCTTCAACAGGCAATTCGACTTCAGATTTGCCAGCTCAGTTATGTACAGTATGAATTTGTACCGTTTACTTCACTTGGATAATGGCACGCTTTCGTACCTTGTTAATATTTATGTTAGAATCTGATCCGTTAAAGCTTTGAATGGACAACGTGCTTTTACTTAGAAATTGAAGCACCACAACGTTATTTTTGTGTTGTTTATTTACAATAATGACTAGATAATACACTTCCATTTGATATAAGGTATTTGTTTTACTTTGCCAAACGAGGGAAGAAGTTCTTTTTATCTCACAGTTTTGTGTCAGTCATTTCATCTTACAATAATGGAACATTAATGACAGACCTAGTGCATGTTGAATGATAAAAACACATTAAATAGCATACGATGTCAAGACTTTACAATGCGTATAAAACCCACATGGAAATCACAAAAAATATTACAGACAAGCATTCACTGATAACGATGTGCTAGCACCTAATATTGCAGGGCTTTCCTCGTAAAGTGCTCTCATATATGTGTCTTTCTGGGTGTAAACAAAATGTCGTTGTCCCTGGTGGAGGGGGCAAGGGTAAAATATATTCCTTTGCAGTTAATGGAGTTTCTACTGTGGTTAAATCTGGATTATTTTCCATAGTTCTTTCTGAACCAAAGGACGTAGATAATGTAAAACTTTCAGCTGATATTGGAAAATGTCCCCTCTCATCCAGGACCGGGGTGTATCCTTTGATATCAGTGTCCATAGATTTCCTAGCAGGACACTCTCTAATTTGGTACGTTCTCTGGTCCCTTGTCTGGGATATTCTATGCCTGGAAAAGGAAACTTTTTAATATTAGTCTATCTACAGATGCAGCATTAAATGCTTAGAGTTTTGGAATACGTAATATTTCATCAGGCGTCGCCCTGTTCATAAAGTTTAGTTTCGGATATACGTGGAGGAAAGAAAAAAATTAAGCAAAACTTACTTCCTAATAATAAATACAACAATTAACAGCAACGCTCCAAGAAACACACCAAGTGCCACTCCAATAGCCACTGTTATTAGTATTCCTGTAATAGATAAATACAGACATGTCAGAATGTAACCGTAGGTTGCTGCGCTCTCCTAATTGAAGGTAGAATTATCATTTCTCATTAATATTTAACTTTTTTGCTTTTGTGAAATTGTTCTTACCGTAAGGCACTTGATCATCTCCTCGGAGAGGTTCTTTGGCAATCCATCTTTTTACTGGAAAGAAAACAAAATAATGCATGTTGAGTTGCTGAATTTATAACCAGAAAGTTCCCATAAATGGAAAACATAGATGCACAGTGTGTAAGGTAATGCGACATGTTTTTCGGAATAGTCCAGGTAATCCTGTTTTGCTCGAACATGGATAACTCGAACTTCGAGTTAGCTCCAACGTTTTGAAATGTTTCATCAATAGGAAATCTATTGTAAAATTAACGTCTAATTCGAACTTCTGCTTAACTCGAACTTTTTTTGGGCTTCCCTTTGGGTTCGAAAAAACCAGGATGATCGGTATATTTATTTAACCTTCAATTAAGGGTGAAACACTGGTCGACTTTCAATAGAAAACAATGTTGCTGACATACAAATTGTGAAGATTGTTGACTTCTGGTGTCGAATAAAACGACACAACACATCAATGCAAAACGTCACAAAGGAATAAATCCATATACTGTGTGAAGAGTATTGCTATTAGATACCCTTGCACAATGCATGTTGTTGAACATTTGAAGCCGCAGGATAACAAATGATTGAAGCACCACACCTATTATTTTACCAAAAAAAAAAACCATTCTGTTTTTGCATTAGAACCAATTACCTGCAGAACAGTTTCCTATCCTTCCCTTCCAGGATTCGTTTTCACAGGTAAGGTACCATGTTTCCTCAGTCTGGTTGCATCTCACCAATAGGTTGTCGCCTTCCCTTCTCATCCACATTCCTGACGGAATATCTATATTGGCGCATCCAATAGCTGAAAATAGTCATGCAAGTTGGGAAATTATTCGCAAAAACACCTCATTAATTAATGGCACCAGTAATCAAGTATTGGTAATTAGAGAAATACACATCCGACTAATTGTGCAGCTATTGCATGCACTCCAGACTTGGATCTGTGGATCTATGATATTCATCATTTCATGATGGCCCAGTTGTTAATTTTACCTTTTGCTTAGAATCATTGTCTTTTATCGAACCCTCGTTTTCCTTCATAGAAAAATGTATTTCTTTTATGTTTATAATAGTGTTATAATAATAGCCTTACACTGGATAAGTTTCACTTTTATATCTTTGTTCAAAACAATTCAATGCTGTGAAAAGATTCTATGAAATACTATCTGAGAGCAAAGACCACATTTACCTTTGTATTGTAGTAGAAATAATCCATTTCCCGTTTGAGAACTTGAAGGCAGGGCTCTGTTATAGATCTGTAACTCAATAGTGTCACTGTTAGACAGATAAGCCTGGGTTTCTCTAGGCTGATCTTCACACAGCCTGATGTTCTGTTTAGTATCTCCATCAGTCACCATGGCAACATCAGTACATGAAACTCCAGTATGACCTCTTCTTCTGTAACTATGCCTATGTCCAGTCACCCCCTTATAGTCAAAATTTATCATTGTCAAGTTGATTTTCTGGCCACTCTGGGCTGCAATGACCCACGAACATCCCGTGAAAGACGAGGTGCTCTTGCCGCCACTTGAAGCTGCTGAATCCGGTAGCAATCCACCCGCTATGTAGCCCTCTCCAGCCTCTACCTGTACAGGGGTGTCATTACAGCTTTCGGAGCTCGAGGTGGAGACTGAAATATGAAACATGTCACATAAGGAGAGAGCTTGACTCAATTATGCTGTAACAAGATTATCCATTGTACTTCAACAATGCTTGACTGTCAACATTCATGAAGGCTTTTACGATACTTTGGCTGTTTTTCCGATTTTAAGAAACCTTCCTTTTAGAGCTGCTGCTGCTTTATTCTCTACCTTTTAAGTCTCTAAAATTCTTCTAAAAATTCTGAGATCAACACCAAAGATTTAGTACCTGTAAGGACAGACATCTAAATAAAATTATTCTATAGATTATAAGAAATTCGTTACCTTTTACACACTGGTAGTCGGCCTCCAAGTATGAAGTAAAATCTTTCGGACACGGGTGATTCTTGTGTAAAAGTGGATCAGGAACTGGTAATGTACAACTTCTTTTACCAGAGCACCTCTTGTCGAGGGCTGGCAGTACATTTGCCGAGCACCCCAGATTGCCATAACTCCTTGTTATACATCTGCCTGCTCTCATCCTGCCGTACAGTGCGCTCTCCATGACGATGATCTCGCCCTCTCCACATGTAGCATTGAAGGTCTCGAGTTGACAATAGTCATGTCTGTCTGCAAAAACAAAAGATGAATGAGGGGGATTAGCTTGAGATATACGCAAGGGATAGAGATCTGTACGAGATAAAGAGGAAGATTCTGTGTTTTATTATTGTTTGGTGCTATCTATGCCTCTTGTAGACGAGGCTTAATCCGTTTTATCATTAGAGGGAATCATTGGCCTTTCTTGAACCTTTTGCACAAAATGGTTTCATGTTAAGTGGTGTATGTTAAGATCGGGAAAGAAACAGATAAATTTGGCGGTTCGTCTTCGTCTGGTTTGTAAATTGAGGTGTCATGACAAGAAAATATTGCGTACAGTATTTTTCAAATGGAGAAATGATATTCGTATTTTCTTTTTTCAAACATTAGAAGAGGTAAAGAGATTGACTTAATGCTATGTTTTTTTTACTAGAGAACATAAGCATATCGTAAGTATTCTATTGTCCCCACGTTCCGCCGATTTCCCGACAGTAATCTACTGCTGCCAATTTGGCTTTAGTAATTGATCTAACATCTATTGAATATATATGAGGCTCAGGTCTTTTTTATTTAGATTGGTTGGTTTTCAGTGTAGGCAACTGTCTTTGGTGCAAAAAAGCAAACATCCAAAACGTAGACCATTATTAAGCTGCGAACATGTGGTGGGCGTTCAATGAATTTTATTAATTTTTTACACAGAATTTTAGTTTTAGTTTAAGTCTGTGATTTTCATTGCAAATACGCAGAGTTTGAAAAACAAAATAAAAATTGATACATCTTTATTTTATTTGAAATCACTTAGCAAGTACGGTACTTAGTTATTGACTAACAAAGCTGCTTTGCTTTGTTCGAGACGGAGGTAGTCAAATGGTTGCAATTCTACAAACATAATGAAGCAGAAATTCTTTGATAGATTTATTCCAAACACATAACAAACATAATGTAATAACAGCTTTAAATGAGACTACATATTCCAGAACGGTTCACAGAGATCCTAGTTAAGCACAGTAGTTCCCTGTTGTGAAATAGGCTTTGGGAGGTCGTTGTTTGTTGAGTGGCAAATACACATTGATTGAATATTTTTTTGTATGTGGTGCAGAAGGCTTCTGTTTCTTGGCACCTTTGTCTAAACTTATAATTAGATTTTTTTCTTTCGCACCAATTTGTATTGAAGCTTGGGAGAAAAAACTGTCGAGTCAACTATTTGCCAAAATATTTCAGCCAGTAATGTACTTATCAAACAATATACATGGTTAATTTGCCACGAATAATTCTCAAAATGTAATAAGCATGATAAGTTATAGTGGTGCATTCTATATTACAATTCGGTAAAAAAATCGTACGAATTAATGAGATTTGACAATATAAATTCCCATACTCTTTTGGTGGTTTCGGTGGTGAAACATGCCTACTGTCTTCGGCGCTTGCAAGTGCGCCAACTTACACACGGGTCTATTTTACTTGTAGCTCTTTCTGACAACTTCAATATTATGCTATTTAATATTTAGTTATCTTAAGAACTGATTAGAAAACTGCATGACACGATATGTACATTTTGCTAAATAAAAACACTTTATAAAAGGGGGAGTTTGTTTCCATCTGGCTGCAATAAGAGTCCTCGTGATGCAAGCTGGGGAGATGACATCTAAGCAAGATTTTTACCTCTAAACAAAATCTCATGTCAAACTCGGATTCTCTAAGCACTGGTTTTCCCCGAACATAACATTTTGCATCAAGCATTAACATGTGATTATTATCCGCATGTACTGTTTATCAGTTGTCAGAAAGTTAAAAAAAATGATATGAAATTCTCAATGGTTCACTGGACGAATGCACAGCGTAAAATGTTTGGTCGAAGCTTTAGTAATTCTAGTCGACAGAATGGGTCTATTTACTTACACAATGAATCTTGTACATGTTTCATGTTTCAAGGCCAGTACTGGCAAAACAAAGATTGAGATATTTTATTTTTTACGTTAGTTAATCCAGGGCCTTAATGTTCATTTTTCAAAGTAAACAAGTTATTTTATGAGAGAAATACAGTCACCTTTAAGAGACAACTATGTTAAGCACCTAAACGACATTATAAAATATTCATGTACTTTGTGAAATAAAGAAATGCTATTCCTATAAGCCTTATCTTTGAACCCTCATGTCTTGTAAAAAATTCATGCAAAAATACTAAGATCAAAATGTAACGCATTGAAGAAATTTTTGACTTAACATTTCTAGCACAGGAACGTTACTGTCCTGGTATTCATTTACCGTTGAGAATCGTTTGCCAAAGTGTAAGACGGAACTGGAATTCTTTTTGACCTCATACAATGCCGCTGTTCAAATTAGATACATCTACAAATCGACATATTCCATTTCTGGTTAATGTTGATGTTGAGAGATGTGATTTCTCCGTTACATGGTCTTTATTCCTTGGATCAGCCTTGATTAGCTGTTCCAGCAAATTTGCTAATATGCTTCCCTAATATGTGTTCGCCCTTTGTATTCCAGCTGCCTACCGAGAGAAAATCCCTAAATGAAGCTTAATTAATAAGATGGAAGAGATTCTGCTTGACAAAAAAGAAATCAGGCAAGCAGCTACAGCAGCGGCATGACAATATCATTTTTATCGAGACTTGACAAACAGATGACCATATGCAGTGATTTAATACTTCTCCTTGACTTCCACTGCAACATCATTATTGCCAAAGCCATATGGGGTTACAACCAGCTTCATATAGAGCAACGCTTATGGATTTCCTGTCATCAAACCTAGAACTGATAATCCTCCTTTGGAACTGACAAGTGCCCTTCTATCAGCATTCATGATATGATATTAAATTTCCCTACTGGACTACATTTACTGACAGCTTGAGCCAATAATCCCATAGCTCATGTCAGATTATGGAGGCAAATGGGGAAGGGAGCATAAGTGCTAATCATATCAAAATCATTTACCGAAGAAGGACAGCTACTCTAAATGAAGTTATTAATATCAATGGGACAGTCGTAAAATGTTGCCCATAAATAATAACTAGAGATTAACAGAATGTTATGTTGAAAATACCAGTACACGGAATCCGCATTAGAAGTTTAACATGGCACAATATGGGAGCGGAGCTCCCTTATATTCCCTTATGAACACAGTTGATACCAATTCTGTGTAATACGTACATTGTCCTTTCGCTATTCAACAACAGCTTCGAGTACGGATTTTGAGAAATAATATAGGCTCCTCGGTTTTATAATCATGCTTAATGGTAGTTTTTTTTTTCTAAAATGTAGAACGCAAACGAATTTAAAAAGCACTTTATGGTTTCCTTATTAATTTCAGCCTACCATGTGATAAAAATAACATAGACTATCGTCACTGTAAGGTTTGCATAAGCGGTTTATCAATCTAGTCTTGTGCTACTGAAAATTTAAAATTGCGAATGTTTTACGCACGAGAATTATTTTAAGATGAACACACTACTGTGACACTATCTTGAGAAATGCGGTCAATGTTACATTTTCAGTTTCATTTCAATTTTCCCCTTTAATTGAATGTGTATATTACATTGAGGCGTGCCATGAAAATAACCTTAGGAATAGGTCTAATTTTTGCCTGAGGGTAATTTTCTTGGGTGTGTCTTACTTTGTGGAAACGGTTAAATTGGCCATTATGCGCACCCCTGGAAAAGTAAAAAGAATATTTGTTTCTTTTTTTTTTCAAAATTTTATCAAAGTGTTTAAGTAAAAACTACTTAAAATATTTTGTCTTAATCCATTTAGTGATCCATAACATTAATGCAAACGACGACGTGACAATGGACAACGACGGTTTCACTTTCCATTCGTAGCCAGCCAACTGATCTTGATTTCCTGTCATTAAAATTGATGTTATTATTCCATGAAACTGAATTTCCTTCACAAAATAATGTAGTTTTAGACTAATTAGTAAAATGTCATAAAGTAGGCATCATTGTCATAAATATGTTGTCTGTCGCCATTGATTTTAAAACGAAAAAAATCATTTTTGAAAATTCATGTACGTAAATGACTTCAAAAATGTTCTGGTATACAAGTTAAATAAGTGGAGGCTTTCTGGAAACTATATGATCAAAACTACAGCATAAAGCTGACTTTATCTTTTTCTACGGGAGGCAAATATGCTGGTAATAACAAATCACAGATTAACATTTCAAAAATCAAGAGCTCTAATGTTAATAATGACAAAGTGATTTATTTGAGCTTTGTTCTTTAACATACCTCATAAGGAAAAGTGCAAAAACCTTCCGTAAAAGGAAAATCACTACTTTCATACCGTGTTACTTCCCTTTGATTGTTTTATGAAAGTGTCTCATAAAATTTGCACCTGCTTTTAAAGTGGATCGAAAATACGGAAAAGTAATGAGGCAATTGATGAGAACACTTAGATACATGATTCCAATCCGCCCGACTCGCGAGATATGTTCATTACATAAATTGGCAATAAAAACGGTGCTTTGAAACAATGCACTTCTGAGATAAATAGAAGTAGAAAATCTTTGATTGAAATTTGTATAATTAAACAGAAGACCTGATACGCTGTTAGGCGTTGTCAGAAAGAGCCCATGTCAATCAGTTTAAAAACAAGGAATTATATTCTTTGTATATTCCGTGTATCAAATCCTTTAAAGAGCGTTTTCCTATTTATTTTACCTGTCCAAAAAAACAAATAAAGTAGCTATTTTATCCCATGAATAATAAAAAACTATTAACATCAATGTGTAAAAATGACAAGTAAAACCTTAATTATTTGCAGTACGATGACAAAAGGGTAACAAAGATATTGGAGCAATTTGTAACGCTCAATTAATTGAGTGAAGTAATTTAAATCTTTTTGTATGACTTAATTCAGTTTGTTTTTTCGTCAAATGTTACCAAATGACTAATATTAGCTATATATTTTCCTTCGCCTGTACTTACACAGGTACATAAATAAACCTCAATCAAGGCAGGATATGGTTTCCGGGTGGAGGGGAAATGTTCTCAAATGCTGGTCTGAAATTACTGGTAAAACGCCTCCCTGGCACTACAGAATTGAAATACGACTTTTATGTATGAAACCTCTGAGTCTGGCATGACTCTTTTATTCTGATCAATCCCCAGTTTAGAAACATCAAACTTGTAGCTGGAAATGCCGTCTTTTCACTAAAAAAAACCATCAATCAAAGACATTTCTAATCATACGCGAATAAACGAAAATTGAAAGCGGATGAACATCCACCAAAATTTGAGTTATCAGTTAAACAGGTTATCATGGATGTGAATTTGTAGGTTTTTTTCAGTTCAGCCTTTTGAATCAAAGGAATTCAATGTTGTGCTACGACGTAAACAATAATAGCGTTTGATGCTCCTTAATTCAAACGCGGTAGAATTTACTTCGTTTTCTAGTAAATATTAATTTAGAATAGTGTCATAAAAACAGAGCTTTGTATATCAAGAAATAGCTGTTATCGCTCTACGATATCTTTACCTAATTGATAGTCTAAGCTGCGGGTGATTTGTATTAGGGAAGCTTAATCTACAGTTACGTATAATTATCCTTACCATTTCACTCACTAACGTGTTTTATGAGAAATAAATCTGTACCTTTTGTTCTTAGACTAATTAGACTAAAGAAACAAATTGAGGTCAGTAAATTGGTGCATGTTCACTGTTTCATTAGCCTTAAACCGATATTCAGGCCACGTTTACTAAGATCCTTATGTAACACCGCGGGATTCTTATTGTTCCGCCTTTTATCGCCGGGCTGTAAAAGGGATATAAATTTGAGATGACCTTACAAAAGTAACAATAGAGTTAATTCCATTAAACATATGGAGTGGAAATTCTTGATCAATTTATTCCAAGCCAATGTCATCCGCAATAAAGAAGCAACATTACACTGATGATCCCATTTTCCGGAAGAATTCACACAATGCCATTGGTCTTAGATTCTTTTGGCTTCTTTTGCACTGCCTGCGTAAAGTGATAATCTATGCTTGTAATAATACTCAAGTAATACCTACAGTAGTAAATAACTAGTTATCTAGAAGACAGTCGAGGAGATTTAGTTACCATCAACTTAGTTTCCACTTAATGTTCACAAAATTAATACGAATTAATTTAAAAGGAGCTTTTGCAAATTGGTGTTTAATTTTTGCAGCATCAGCAGTAGATGCAGTTAACGCTTTTCAAAAAAAAAATTTTTTTCTTTGATCTGAGTTAAACGGCAGAATGGTCCAGCTATTGAACGCAATATGAAATTGAAAATGTTGAATGCAGCAACTATTTCATTAAGTGAACTGAGGTCTCCTATTTTATTTAAAGACACATTAAACAAAAACTGCTTGGTACATAATCTGGTCAAATATCTAGGGATTCTTTCTAATGTTGAACTTTCGCTGACATTCAGGTTTTGGAAATCTAGATAAATCACAATATGGACAAATTGAATGAAACGTAAATGTAGAAACTATTGATTTTGGAAGCCTTCTAGGATTGCTTGTGGTGATATGATGATGACAAATTGCTTACCGTCAGTTTCACGATTATTGGTGAAACCATTTGAGGTTAAGTCAAGACACAACAAGTCAAAGAACTATAGATTTCCTATCCAATCAGTATGAAATAGATTAGGCTCCGTGGACAGATAGGTTGGACTAAAAATTTAGCTTTATAAATAAAGGTTGTAAAAATGTTTATTTAAAGGAATGGTAAATTTTACTAGTAATGTAACAATAATGCGTTTGATGACTGGCGGCTCAGGAAGGAACGAAGCATGAATTTCGTGCATGCACCAAACTAACAATAAACTCTGCAACCATTAGATCCAAATATCCAAATGAAAGATTGTTACATCAAGTCGAAACATGATAAAATATAGTGACAATTGCTTTCTTTCATGAGGAAGATAGACTCAACAATAGTGTAAAGAGAAACACGTTGTTACTTTGTCTATTGTTCTACAGTAAAACTCCTTATTTACGGCCAACCTCCTTTACGGCCACTCCTGGTTTACGGCCATGTTGGCCCAAGCATTTTCTTTAAAACTGTATTAAAATGCAGTCCTCCATTACGACCACTCCTAATATACGGCCAAATTTAATGGGCAAAATGGGTGGCCGTAAAGGAGGAGTTTTACTGTACTGTCAATAAAGCAGGTTAGTCTGTTTGACCTAATATCATTATTGAGTCTACTTGTTTTAAATTTGAAGGTTTCTTTTTGAGGAGCAATAAAAGCCTAATCAAATTTCATTCGTAATGTTGTAAATGATACAGAAATTCAAAAGATGAACAAATTTCACGGTCAGTGCCTTACCATTCAAAATATAATAGGCTCCTTTCTTTTCTCCTACCTATTTCGAAATATCTATTAAAACGATCCTTAACTCTAAAAGCCATAAATAAAAGAGAAACCAAACTGGACATCACAAACACAAAATGACAAATGTACATTTCCCCCCAGGAGGATGAGTTTTGAACACTAGGTTTCACTACTGCCACAGGCTCTAAGATCCAAGACCTAGAAATGAATTTTTAATGACAAGGAATATAATCCGTCATTCCGGTTATGCTTATTGGTTGATCAATCCTGAGGTCTACAAAATTATATACACATGTAAAGTAAAAATAGGACATAGCGACAAAGGGATGACATTAACAAGGTACAATTTGTGGTATATCCTTACAATTAGGCAATATGAGTGACATCTTGTTTAGAAATCAAGCTTCTCAAGCTCAAGAAAATAAAAGTCTTTGTTTAAAAAATAAAATCAAAGTCTTATGGGAATGTCCTTCCCATAGGACATGTTTGAAATCAGAGTTACGTAAAAGGATTTGGATTGGTTGTTGCTGTTGCCGTCATTTCCAAATAAAATTCATTCAATCTCCACCAAAAGGATAAAACTTTGTTCTCTTTATGGTAAGATGCTCAAACTTGTGAATTCCACAATTATTCCACCTATTTACAACATTGTCCAGAGTGTTATGTGGGATAAGTAACCCAAACAGATATCAATACAACCTGATCCGATTAAATACATCAAGTAGAAATCATTTGATAGATTTATTCGCGGCACATGTCTTCTACAATAAAGCCACAACATTACATTTAAGACCACGTTTTCCAGAACAATTCACACAATATAGTTACCCCTAGTTGCCTTTGTTGTCCAATTGAGGCTTAAGTCAAGTACTCTACTGGACTACAAAAGTGTGAATTGATTTAACATTGATCATGACTGGCATTAAATCAGTTAAGGCAGTCATGTTGCCTATAAGCTGTCGCAGCCATCACTGTTCTTCTGAAACGTGTTGGTTCCTACAAAGAAAAAGCTCTCCATAAGGTTCAGGCAATGTAACTTGTAAAAAAGCATTGTGTTTGTTTCAAAGCTGTTCTTAATGATCCCGTAGTACTCCCTCCTGAGTATTTAGTGTATTACATCTGGACTTGCAACAGATTGAGCCCGGTACTGACCCGCTTGTTTGCAGCATACCTGCAGTATGCTGCGCATGCATACTAGTAGTTGCAGGCAGGCAGGAAGCTGTAGCCTATCAGTGAATCACATGCAAGCATTCCCCAAGCTGTTATATTTTTCAAATTCAAATCTTCAGTTTAGATTGAGACTTCCAACAAG
>JBCAUI010305520.1:0-29193 GCA_038406195.1 Haplosyllis anthogorgicola | reverse complement strand
TACAAACTTCATATTTGGTGGCCTTGTGCATCTATATACCCTCCTTATTTCCTGTAAAAATTATATTGATGGCACCTTTATTTGCAGTCTTGCAGCCATATTTATATTTTTCATAGATCACTTAGTTGGAATTTGAACTTAGACACTTCATTTGTTTTTCATGTGATATCTTAGTTTTATGATAATGCCAAATGAGCTGAGGTCCATCTGGACCTATTTTTTTCAATTACAGTTTTACGCGAAAAAGTACTAAAACACCAAGGTTTTGGGCCTATTTGTTCTTTATTCAGCCAATATTCGAATTTTATTAGGATATTTGAAATTCCTGACTGACTGCAATTATAGTATAACCTGTTTTGAGCAGCACCTTTTTATGGCATACCTGCCCTTTACGGCGGTTTCACTGTAACATGAATCCTTATTATTTTACCTGCTTTCTACGGCATACCTGCCTTTTACGGCATCTTTGCCCTGAAAAATTAGGGTACTGCACTTAACAGGTTCTGCTGTCCTGAACTCAAAAGTCGTATTAGTTGATTGTAACCATTGAAAACAAAAGTACATGCAGGTATAATTCTTGTATTGTAGAGGAATTACAGTACTTAAAATACCTGAACGTCAGTAAATGCAAATATTTCGATGACTGGTGTTTCCAAAGATTGCTGCCAGTTGGTGAGACACTGTTAGTGGTGGACGTCAGTGGCTGCCCTCTGGTGACGGAGAGAGGTCTTGCGTCACTACACAAAATCCCGTGAGTTAATAATTTATCGGTGCTTTTATTTCGTCCTTTTGTTCTGGCAAGCCCATTTGGAGTAAACCAGAGTCTGCACGGGAAGATGTTCCGAGTGGACAGTAAGCATCAGCACTGACGATTACATTTATCCACTAGAAATGCTGGTTCAGTAGAACCTGCTTTAACAAGCTACTGCTTTGAGCGGCCACATTGGAATTTATAGCCAATTTGTGGATTTGTTTCTTGTTTTTTCTCATAGATAAATCATTAAAATCACCACTGCTTTATGAGGTCACCTGTCATTTACATCCAATTTACGTTGTGAATTTGGGTGGCCTCTCAAAGCATGTTCTGCTGTACATGTTTAGCCTCCGATTAGAGAACTCTTTCCATGCGGACTCTGTTTTATTCCACATACATGAAGTTTACACGGAGTTACTGCATCTTTTGAATTGATTACATGTAGTTGTATAAGTTGAGACCACGGTTCGGACAAATTTGTCTTGTGCAACTAAATAAGAAGCGTCATGTAGTGTGCATTCGCCATTTAGTTTTGTCTTGAACCATAAACCAGACTACAGTGACCTTCCTACAAAGCGACCGCCTTGTTCAGGCTATAAAAGTGGCCTCTCTGAAGGAATGACTGCTCTGTAGGAGGACTTTCTTGCCTACATGTCTTTTAGAACAGAGTAACTTGGTGGTTGGTCTGTAGGAATGGTCTCCCAATAGGGGTCTCTCCGTAGGAAGGTCACTGAAACTTCCTTTGGGCTGACCTCCTTTTGCACGACCAGTCTCCCTTTGCAAGGCCATCAGATTTTAGATGTAACACATTAAATTACACAGAAAATAACCCTCCTTTGCAAGACCACCACCCCATTGGCGACCACTTTTCTTTCCAAAATTGGGTGGTCGCGCAAAGGAAGGTCTACAGTACTGTGCCAGGGGGAAGTCCTGCTGTGTCAATGGTTATAGTCAGGAATCCTTTATTTTTTCGCTGTGCTGTTACTTACATTTACTCACAGCAAATGCGGTACCAAGTTCTTTATATGATTATTTTTTACACTCGCAAGGAATAAGCAAGGTTTTAAAGATACAACCAGGAACGACCAACTGGGGGCATATATTATATTACTAAATAAAGATGGTTGCCGTTTCTACCTATTGTTAAAAAAATTGAAAAAAGAAAATTACAGAACACAGTCGATGCTGATGTTATGCGCAGTCAAAATTCTATTACATTCAACTGAATTTGCATTTGGATTTTTATACATGTATGTTTGGATGGCCGGATTTATGTCCCTGGTCGGAGTCTTTACTTTCATTTTTCATTAATCGTTATATTCATTTTTACATGAGATGGCGATGTGGATGAGAAACTACTTGACGTGAAGCCTCAGCGGTGTGAGCAGTGCGGTGAAGTGTTTACTGATAAAAAAACCTTCCTCAAACATTTGCGGAAACATGCAAAGGTGATACCACCCGGACATTGCAACGAGATACTTTCAAACCAAGAAGAAGCCGTTATTGCACCTTATACTGAAGTTAAGCCGCTGGTTTGTAATGTATGTTGTGTAATGTGCGCCGACAAGCAAGCACTGACCAGTCACATGGAAACTCACAAACAGAACGACTTCTTCATGTGCAACGTCTGTAAAATATTTTTCACCACAAAGTCTCGGTTAGAGGAGCATGAACTGACACATAGTGATGAAAGCCACATGTATGTGGTCTGTGTGATGAAATATTCCCAAATGGTGAGGCCATGGCACTTCATGCAAGAGAGAAACATGCTGAAATATCAGCAACTACTGAAAATGAAGGTAAAAATGTGGCTGGTGAAAGAAACAAAAATCGAAAGATAACGGAAGATGGAACCAAAGAGGCAAAGATCTACACGTGTCCATTCTGTGATAAGATGTACAATCAATGAGCAAAAGTAAAAAATCATATACTGGTGCATACTGGTGAGAAACCGCATAAATGTCTCCACTGCCACAAGGCCTATCCATATAAATACAGTCTGAAGATCCACATAGAGAGAAACCACAATGATAATAAGCCACATGAGTGTGCAATATGTGGTAAAGCATTTTACAGGCCACACGCACTGCACAACCACATGATAGTACACAGTGATGAAAAACCATACACATGTGAATTGTGTGGTAAATGCTTTGTGCAAAATGACAGCTTAAAGCTGCATTTGCTGTTTCATAAAGGAGACAGGGCTTTCATGTGTCCAACTTGCGAAAAGGGTTTCATAACTAAAGGGTCGCTAAGTGCACATATGCAAACACACAAATAGAAGTTTCAATGCAAAATCTGTAACAAGTTTTATTTTGTGAATTGGGCTTTGCAGAATCACATGGCAACTCATTCTGGACAGGCCAGACACAAGTGCGACCAGTGTGGCAAAATGTTTACATGGAAGAAAAACTTGGTCATGCATCAACAGATACATAGTGATGACAAACATGCTTTACTGAAACATGCAATGATACACACTGGTGAGAAACTGTTTGAATGTGAGATTTGCAATAGGTCATTTTGGCAGAGAACTGTTTTGGTGCAGCATAAACTGACACACAACAAAAATCCTCAGAATCAGTGCACATTGTGCCAAAAAGTGAACTTGTTTAAGAGTGATCTTGTTTGACACATGATCGTGCATAGTGATGATAAACCCACTGGTAGGGAATGTGGTCAAACCTTCACACACAAACAATCGCTAGTCAAACACATGTGCATGCACACGGATGAAAAGCCATTCCAGTGCAACATCTGTGGAAAAAAGTTCACAATGAGAAGTTATCAAAATAAACATCAAGACATGCACAATGGTAGAAAATGAAGCACGGCACAGGAATTTATGCAAGATGATGGTCTAAATGATATGGATGTGTAGAGGAGATGAAATGCTTAAGGAACAGTATGTTGTTTGCAGTATCAGCTTCATGTGCACACTCCCATCCCATCCAAACCTGCCAAAAAATATTCTATGGGAGTTTTGATGACTGGAACAAATTCATGTGTTTACAGCACTGAATAGTATATGTATTGCACTTCCTCTTGCATATTTTGGACAGGGTTCTGCTGAGTGAACACTCAATTTTTGACCCACTCATATTGCACGACAAGTCATCACACTGAGCTCAAACTGTGAAGGGAAGCTCTAAAAATTTTGAGTTTGAGAAATTCTAGGTAAACACTAATTTTACAACAGATAATCTATTGATTGGGGATTTTAAAAGGTTCGAGCTAACATGAAGTTGGAGTTATCAAGTGGGAAGATCTGTACATGTACAGTAGACCTTCCTTTGGGTGACCACCCAATTTTGGGAAGAAAAGTGATTGCCAATGGGGTGGTGGTCTTGAAAAGAAGGTTTTTTCTGTGCAATTTAATGGGTTATATCTCAAGTCTGATTATTATTATTATTATTTATTGTTTGCTGGTAGCGAATTGTTATAACTTGCACAGTGTTTGCGATGTCCATTCAGTTGGTGTGTAAACTACAAGCTGGTGCCAAAAGAAATCTTATGATTGTACTGACTAGTTGGTTTCGGAACCTAGTTTACAGATTGCAATATGTATAGTAAACACTTATTAATGCTAAATATAAAAAGAATCGATGCTAGAATTTGTGCAGACTGGTATCCAAGAAATGGCCAACATACAACAATACATAGATTATTAGCTAAACTTAAGGCCAGTGATGACATATAGTTTCAATAATTCTCTATTTATACATGTATTTTAATCATGGACATCATTAAATAAATATAATATAACACAACATAATGTTTTTATTTAACATTACAACACTGTATCTCAATGCAGTAACTTCTTGATTTGTATAATGTCAATCAATATTTATATTAAGTCTTAGCAGATATCCATTTGCGTTAATAGTGTCGCATGCATGTCTTAGGAATACATATGTACTTGCAGTGAATTACAGTTGTCAGCCTTCACTCAAGATCTCTACACAAATTATTAAATGAAAGTAAGGCCAGTGATGACTTATAATTCCAAGTTTCCTCAAGTCGTGGATAAATACAGTACATGTATAACACAACATAATTATTTCTTGTTTATCATTACAATACTGTGTCTTGATGCAATAGCTTCTTGACTAATTATATAATATTATCAAACATAGTCGTTATTACCAGAACATTTATAACATCGCTTAAGTGTCTTGGGGATATGTACATATCTGTGATAACTTACAGTTATCAGTTCACTTAAGTTTGCACTTAGTGACACTTTCATATATGTCACAGTACTCGCTACTGGGGTTGCCAATGCTTGGTTTGTCTCTGACTTTGACCTGATCGGGCTGTGACAGAACCCCGACCAGTCAAGCTTAGGGGTGTTGCCCTACTCAGTTAACGGTCCCGCCAATTAGCTTACTTTGGGGATTTATGCCCCCTAAGGTAGTCATTGCTTGAGGCTTACTCACAAGCCTGTAATTGACTAAGGATCCAACCTCGGGGGTCGGATCTATGGCTAAGAAATAATAAGGATAAAAGGAATAATGATTGAAACGTCCCGTGCCGAGGCGGTGACCTAGGGGTCTGAGTGTTCGAATTTGATGTGAACCCAATGAGTCACCAAGACAGACTGCCAAGAGGTCAGATCAACCTCCTGTTTTATAGGGAATGGAACGTAGCCAAAATGACGTATGAGGGTCACGTGACTGGCCTCGGTGACATTATCAGAGCATTGATGTTCTAATTACATCACAGAGTCTGTGCATGCATGAATGACCCCAGTCGACCTGGCTATGTGACCTTGTTGACCTTAGTGAGCGACCTATGAAGGTCGCCAACAGTACCCGATTGGAGGTCAAAAAAGTCAAAAATTGACCTCAGCGGCCTCCAGCCATACCAGGCACCACCGACGACCCCCAAGGTCGGGACAGGGTGTGACACTTTCCCCCAGATCCTCACCTCGACCTCGTGGTGTGCTTTATTGTAAAAACAGATAAATACAGTATAAAACACTATTAAATGACATAGGTAAATGCAATATCGGCAATGTAAACATTTGATTATACAAAACAGACGGACGACCGAAGGTTGTCAATGACATAATAGCAAGGAGCGGCTGAGTACACGGCGGCTTAAACATTTATATGGCAATAATGCATCCAATGACACATGAATACATCCGGATGTGACATAAACACTAATTGAGCAATGAATTACGTGGGTTACAACTTAGGGTTGACTTTAAAACTCTAACCTGGATAATGGAACCTGAATAAATGTGTGGTCCAAAGGACCACGTAGAGGTCAAAGACCTCAAACACAACTAACTAAGCAAGTATGGTTACAGTACATGTACACTACATAACACACAATGCGATTTAAAACTACTTAAAACGATAATGCGACATTAGAAGGATGATTACTTCTTCTTCTTCTTGGGTAAGGTTGCCTCCAATGAGATGGTTGTCAAGTTCAGTAATTCGTCATAGCTTGGTGGTTGGCAAGGTTGGTCCGACCGTAGGTCAGACGTCCCTTCTACTCAGAAGATCCAGGTGGTAGCGAGTCTAGTGACCCGCTACTCAACCTCTTGATCGCCGGGCTGGAGAGGTCGGCCTCCTTGTCCTGTTTTCTCTTGTGGGAAGGCAACTGAGGCAGCGCCAAGGCTGCAAGCCCACTGGGTTCAATGATGTCAAAGCTCACATCCGTAGCCCAAGAGGCCACGGAGAGTCCAGACATCGATTTCACCGACCGGTTGTTGTCAATGATGGTAAAGTCGGAGTGGGTTGACTCTGTTTCCATGAAAGAGTAGGTGGACATGTCAATGTCACTGTCTTCACGAGGAGCGGTGATATGTAGGCCAGAGGCCCATGTGCTGTCCATGCCCAGTGGAGGGGGAATAGCAGCTGCTCGCACTGTTTTGGCGACATCCTGGGTGAATTGCGGCACAATGCCAGACATCTTGTCCCTCGTCAATACTTCGGCTGCACTTTTCAGGGAGAGCTCGCTTACGGCGGGCTCGAAAGTGGCGGTCACTACAGGTAAGTTGGCCAAGTCTTCCACCATCTCGGGGTTGCCCTCACCTAGTCCAAATGGGTCGTCTCCTATGGACTGAAGTGGCATGGGGGTACATGCTCCGAACGGCCTGTCGCTGTCTTGGCTATTACCCACAGCCTTGTACACCGCTTCCATGGGTTCTATGAGCTCACCGCAGTTGCCAAGTAGCTCTTGATTAATTCCACCTATGACGCCGTGTTCCTCTTCAGCGTCGTCGAAGGCTCCAGGGGCCGCACTTTCCTGCCTAGGTGTCTCTTCGGTCGTATACGTCCTACCAGTGGCATTACCCGGCAGTTTCAGGGCGACTACCGGAGCCTGTCCGGGCACAGGGGCAGGGTCATCCCTGATGTGAGCTTTAAGGGTAGCACTGCGACCTCTCCGCTTAGGCTGGGTGTTGACATGGAATTCACCGAACAGAAGATCTGACAGGCGGGCGAGATCACCCTCGAGGGGACACGGATCTTCGGCATTCTCCTGTCGGTCTAGAAACGCTTCATACATGCACCGGTAGGGGATGTCCTCGATATGCTTCACACTTGACCGACTTTGGGATGTGTCTTTCAAGCTTCCCAGACTTTTCATAATCCTCACTGCTGAAGTACCCGGAGTTGAAGGCCTGGTAGAAGAGTGCGCCGCCGTAGGCGTGTAGCCTACAGTGGGTGGTCTCGTCGTGAGTATCTTGAGCGACCTCATCCTGACGCCGAGGGTCGAAGTATCTCTGTGGAAGGAACTCCCACACCTTCAACGCCTCTGGCTCTGGTATCCAAAACAAGAAACTAACGTCATGGTCGGTTTTGGCACGCTTGAAGAACCCGAAAGTGAATTGCATCCTTTTAGCAACCGAGGGGTACTTGTTCGGGTACAGGAATTCGAGGTTCCTGCACCACTCCTTGTTTTCCTCATCGCTAAGCCTGTCCAGGCCGAAGGTGACAACCTCCTTGAATTACCTCAAGGGCTCTGACATCAGGTTGGGGTAGTCCATCCGATGTGCTGGCAATCTTAGGGTGGCTAAATGGTGTTGGGACAGGGTATCACGTCTAGTGGGCTCGGTGGCATCCCTCTGTTGATGCCAGCTCACGGAACGAGGCGCGTTACAACTCACAGAGCGTCCTCGCCCCTGACTTGCAGATCGTTGGTTCGACCTTGATGGCTGGGCCTTGTCAAGCTGCTCTTGAGTGGAAGGTCGCCGTTGCGAGGTCACCCCTTGCGGTCCTACTGCAGCCTTGGAAACTGTGGCGGTGCTTGATCCACATTTGCTTGCAAAGTCAGGATCTTGAAGTCAAAAGTCAGTATACTCGAAGTAAACAGCTGGCTTCTCTTTAGGACGAGTCTCTGCACCAGGTGCATCACCAGCCTCCATAGTGGCCTCCGAAACGACACTCTGGGTGGGAGACGAGCCACCTGAGGACCCCGACGGGCTAGTGCCCATTGAGCTGGAGGGATCTGCCATGGAGGTACCCGACAGGCTAGAGTGTGCAGGGACATGGATGCTGCTGGTGATGGCAGGCTTCTCCTTGTATGCTACCCGTCTACTGTCATTTCTCTGCCTACTGTTCGCCTTGTCTTTCACAATGGATCTTGGGACGGCCTGTGTCTGATCAGGTGGAGGTCGGTCGGCGCCCAGGCGAGACGCCAGACTCTGTCTGTGTGACCTCGGGCTGCTCTGAGGGTGGGAGGCTATGACCTTCCTAAACGTGTCCCTCTTCTGGGCCGAGTTGACCCGATTATATTCAGATCGAAGGTGGAGCAGGAGGTTGCTAGTCGCCCGGATTATCGGGGAGCCAGATTTAACGTCTTGTTTCGGGAGTTCCTGCAGGCTCTTCATCAACATCCAGGTCACGTCCCAGATGCACAGGAACTGTTTGTCATATTTCTGGTAAGTTAACAACTCGCCTGCATAGCTGGATACAATTTCGTGTTCATATCTGGCATCAATGTCTACTTCAGATTCATGGTCACTGGGGATCGCTGCTGTGGAGGAGGAGGCCGAAGGCCTTCCGTTCCCTTGAGAACTGGACATCCTTGCGAGAATGTCAGGGTGGAAGATGGATGGGCGATCTCTGGAAAGGTAGGGACCATAATGGTCCTCCCTCTCCTTGGCTGCCAGGTCGGTTCCCTTTTCAAAGGAGATGAAGCTGTAAGGTCGGGAGTGGGCCCGGAGGCCCCTCCTTGCCTCGGTCCTCATACTCCTCGATCTTCCTAGTGAGCTCGAATGTTTCTGCAGCCCAGACTTCAAGATGACCTCGGAGGTTTTGCTCAGCGGCGAGCAACAACATGGGGTCGACTTCAGGGACGTCGGTCACATAGCCAGCTCGCTGTTTACCCTCTACGATATTGGTAAAGGCCATACGGACTGCAACCTGCCTCTGGGCATTGTTAATGGCTGTACTCCATTTCCTCCACACAACAGGTAAGATCGCGGACGTCGTCGCCCTTAGCTCTCGAGCACTTTGATCGAAAAATTCAGTCTTCATAAGACGTCTTCTGGGATCACCAGCCTCGATCTTCTTTTTGTCAAAAACTCGTCCGGCCCTTTTATGTGCAGTGTTGTAAGCGTAAGGATTCTCGGTGAGTACCAAGATATTGTGCAAAAGCACCATCTGGGACTCTTCTTCCGTGAAGATCCAGCACATTTCAATGAACAAGTCTGCGATAGCATCATGACTGGCAATGTTCTTCTTGCCCCCCAGCGCATTGAGATCGATAATCTTGTCAGGTCGGCATCGGGTATAAAGCACGAAGTTGAAATACAAACACGACTATAAGTCGACATTGCAACACATCGCTAGTTTTGTCCTCTACTCTATCATACACCATGTACCCAACTGTACCAGAAATGGACCTTCTCCCCCAGATTACTCAGGCATGTATCTAGAAGTTGTGCTCGGATTAAGTCTAGGTCGACCTGTTCGAGCTTCGACCTGCCAGACACCTCGCAGGGGATGACTTACAGGAAAGCTTCCTCCTGTACTACCTCAGGTTTCGACTTTGCCATGTTAGCTGGCACAGGTACTTGGAGCAATGTGTCTTCTCCAGCTGCTGCACATGTACTGGCCTATTGGCCAAGGGTTATGCCTTTTATACCCCTGATGACGTCATCTGGGCAATCAACCATCTGCGCATGTGTACTGGGTCAGCCTCCTTTTAGAGTGAGTGTTTCCCTCGAGTGAGCGCCATTTTGTTACTGGAGTTCAAAGAGTCAACAAGTAGCTGCAACAGTGTGAGTCGGTGAGTATGTCTAGTATTTTCTGCATGCAATTTCAATTTTTCACATGAAGAGAGCAGTAATCGGCTCAACTTTTCTCGTAAAGTACTTCTGTATGCCCATTGAGACTATCAGGTGCTTGTTATCTTTGATGGTTTTCAACTAGTGAAAGTTGCCAGTTCGTGGTTTTACTGGTACCGCCCTTTCACAGGTCGCACAACTCGCTGTGGTTAGTCAACCCAATGGTCGATCACCTCGTTGTCCACATTAGTCGACTTCACCCTTGTGTACAGGTTGCCTAGTCAACCTTCTGGTGACCTTGTCAAGGTCGCTAGTTTTGACATTCGATGTTCTGATCTAGATGCTGTTATGCTTGCAGGTGTTCCGGCTGCACTGCCCGTTTACCACTTTCATTTCGACCTCTGACTATGAGCCAGAAATCGACATCCGCAGCAACTCCAGCAGGGCAAGACTTAGAAACACAAGACGCTACAAACACACTAGTCAACCTAATGGCAGCAGCTACCGGAGATGGTGGCGGCCTCCAGCCCCACCTCCACGGTGGCTCTGGTGGCACCCCGAGCAATAGCTCAGGTGGTGGCAACCAGCCCATTGACTATGAGAAGCTAACAGTACAGGAGAAACTTCAACTACTTCACCCAAAGCACCTCGAGGCCGCTGCACTCAACGAACCCTTCCAGCTAGACATGAGGAAGGTGACCAGCCTCACTTGGTAGTATTGGGGGACATGACTGGGCCTCCCCTTGATATTCCGGATCCTGTTCGAAGTGCACTCCCGCGAATCTATGAAAGAGCTCATCGACATCAGAGCTTTTGGCGAGTACCAGGACAACAAAGTCCAGCCTCCAGCATCCTGGGACCAGGATCCCCATGTTGCACTCCTTGTTATGATGGTACAACCTCGTGGAGAGGGGACAGAGCATGAACATGTATACACGATGGTGCGGGTACACGTATTCGCCCGCCAAACTAGGTGGCCAATAGTCGATGCACTATCGATGCTCGACACCTTACACAAGGCCGGTAAGCCTCCACATGGGGTGTTCATGCATACTGATGCGAAAATGTGAGCTGGCCAATGGCCGGTGAACAGGTACAATGGTGTCGCCATCCCCGTGCTGGCTCACTTCATGACACCAACCGTAGAAGTGGCCACCTCCATGGGTGACCAGCTTACACTGCCGATGCCCCTTTCACAGCTCGTTTGTCAGGAGATGAACTTAAATCGGGACATGCACACCATCGTCCCCTTCAATGTGTGGTACGAGGCGCAGGCCCCACCCACCATGAATGATGTCAAACTGTCTCATATGCCGAAAACTGAACTGGTCTACACTTCCTTTCACCCGGAGCCCGTCAGGAACCTCAGTGCGACGGGCAACATCATAGTGTCCATTGGCGTGGGCGACAGGACAGACGACGTGTCCTCGACATGGACAAGCTAGAGGAGGGTCGGGACATGAACTACACTCACAGCTTGCAGGACAGTTTCTCCCTCGAGAGTTGACGTTACAGCTCACCACTGAAGGATAATCCCAATGAGCAATACATGTCCGTATACGAGGGTGACCTGTTGGTCAAGGGCTACAAGGCCCAGATCAAATATGATACCCACCTCCACGCATGTCGGATTGAAGATCTGAAGCTGGCGTACGACATCAACTCGGTGTTCGAGGCTGAGTCTCTCAAGACCATAGATGCAATGAGGAAGGTGGTTGATGACAACCCTAACACCTCAGCAGAGAAAGGATTTCACGGGTCGCAAGGTGACCAACAATGCAATGAGCGAGAAGGTGAAACAGTTTATGGATGCTCGCATCCAAACTCTCGAGGCGACGTCCAAGGACACCATGGCCAGGATGTCCACAGTCATCAGAGGACTCACTCTATCTCGCCGGCACAATAGGATCGGAGCACTCGCCAGCGACCCCACTGCCTGTGGTCTGGACTTTCATCCACTCCCCTCAAACATCCTGTACCTGCCAGGGACCACAAGGTTGGTCCCAGGAGTCTGCGAATCCCATGGCGACCTTCACATCTCTGGGCATGAGCCCAGTGACATCCTCCCTAAGGAGCCTGTGGCTCCCCAGGGAGGGGGAGACGAGGAAGTGAATCGGGTTGCCACACCGCCTGGTCAGCGTTCAGGCCACATGTCACCTGTCGAGCTGGTGGACGATGATGATGATATCCTAGCAGATGATGAAAAGAATAAAGCTCGAGGCAAATCCCCCGCCCCGAGAAGGGTAGATGTCGCTACGAACGAGGCCAATCCCTTTCATTCGGAGGCACAGCAGGAGGGTCGCTGCTAGGGTCGCCCAGCTTTCCATTCAATCCTGTAGCCAGCGTGGGCGCCTACTCCCCATTCAGCTTTGGAGGTGGGCCACCACCCAGTATCTTTAGAGGTTGGGGAGGTCTGCTGAGCTTAGCCCAGTGCCCTGAAGGCAACCAACCTGGCCACCACAAGAGGACGCATACAGAGACCTCACCCAAGGGTACCTCCAAAAGGGTGAAGCAGGGATCAGTACCAGAAGCAGTTGCTCACTCTAGTAACACTGACCCACCCATCATGAGTCAACATGCCGAGAAGGACGACGAGGAGAGTGAAATCGACCTTTTGCTGTCGGATGGAAACGACACAGATGAGGATGTAGGCGAGCTCAACAATGGAGAAGACAGCGATGAAGACAGTGTACCCGCCACCAGTGGTAGTGGGCAAAAGAAGAAGCAGGAGGTGGCTGCCTGCTTGACCAGTGCGACTAACACAGCCGACACTACAACTCCGAAAAAGAAGAAGGAAAAACCCAAGAAACGTCCAAACCCGCCGTCAATCCCAATGAGGAGAAGAAGTTCCGGAAGGCCGCCCAGAAAGAGGCTTGGTTGCAGGATTCAGATGAGATGGTCCTTCTATGAGACCAACTGAAAGGAGAGTACGGGTGGTCTCCCTCTAAGCGTACCACGGTGACCAGTGCTAAGCTACATCAGACCTTCTGTGAGCACCACGAGAAGAGTCAGGTACCTGGACCAACCGGACACTGATTGGCCGAAGTGGATCAAGGGGTCATCCATCCCAGACCAGGAGATCAAGGCCGCAGCAGTTAAACCAGGGGGAACATCAGGTCACCAGAAGAATGAGTATCCTGAGCAAAAGCTAGTGTACATGGCCGTCCGGAGAGCTGACACATCCCTCGAGGCGATGCTGTGCCCCCCACACAAGACAACAGCGGTGAAGGGCTTCAGCTTTCCTGGTCTGGAGACCAAGGCTCAGATGTACCCCTTTTGCGCCTTCAGCGGGATGAACAACGACACCTATGTTGCACACGTGTTCGCCGAACACTACCAATGTGTCATCATCTGTGGCCGCTGCCATAAGAAACCCAAGGGGGCAGACAGGAAGAGGCTTATCCTGTCCTGGCAAAGCCCGGCCAACATTCAGGACCACATCGTGAAGGTTCGCCCAGATGTCACTGACAAATCCAGGGACCCCAGCTGCCTCACAGATCACCAGTAGGCCACCCGGCGAGGTTGACAGTAGTCGCTTTCCAGCCTAAGGCTGTGCCCCTATGAGGAGGGTGACTATAGTCCCCTCCACCAACACCTGGTGGATCAACCCCATGACTCTACAGGTCGACTTGACTCAAATCAGCTTAAATCAGCTCGAATCAGCTTGCCACACTGGTAGTCAATGAAGTTCGACTTCAAATGTATTCAATTTCCAGAATAGGCAACTTGTTCCTAGATGTTAAGCAGTTTATTGTTCACTTTTAAGAGACCATAGGGCACTCGTTCACTTGATCGCGTTAGCAACCTTCAGTCGCTTTCTTTTTAATCTTGTAAGGGGTGGCCATAAGCCTTCCCCTTTAGTAGTTGTAGTGAAGGTGACCATAAGTCGTCCCTCAGGAACTCGCATTTCTCATATCATGTAACCAGCATTAGTCGAATAGTTTGTAAGTCATTTATTTCAGAGTCGGAGACTCCAAGGTCACTAGTTTTGATATGCACTGTTTTTATATGTTTTAGTCGACTTTCCAGACCAAAGATATGTTTTTATTCCAGCCGATTTTACATGTACTCGTTTTACGATTTTTAATAAAGTTACTTTTTATAGCACATCGCATGTTCTAGTTATTCATGCTCGATACAGGTCAATTCTGGATACTCGCTAACTCGATATATGGTAACTCGAACTATAACATTTTAACTCGATTAACACGATAATTCATAAGAAACTTTATGCGACTATGTACAACGTAGCCATACTCGAAATACAGCTTTCACGTGACATGGAGAGATACGCTTTCCATGGCATCAGGGGGCGGGAAGTGGGTATGAGGCTCGCAGGCCCTCACCAGCGCCGAGTAATTAAAATTTATCGAAATTTGGATCTCGGTACCCGACTAACCAGGAGTCCGGACTGGCTTGCATGTTCACCAGGTATGGCCCTCTCCCCCAGGAAAGTACAGTGCCACCGGGCACTGGTGCAGGCTTCAGGTAACAATTCGGGCAGTTTGGCAACTATCCATTTTCCGGTCTAGCAGGGAGTTTCTCATGTAAGGATATGGTCGGTCCCAGACCACGGTCCGAGGTCGCCCTTATCCCCGAGGCCAGCATGTTTGGTTTCATCCCAGTAACGGGTGTCAATTTAATTGATGTCTCCTTCAGCCATGTCACCCGAGGTTGCAGTGGACTTGTCGGCATCACTGGAACTGGGTACTGGGTCTGGGAAGACTAGCTCCATCTTGGTCTCGGGTGCTTCACCTTTCACCCAGGGTATCGGTCAATATTGACCGTAGATCCATGCCCAAGGTACAGTTCTGGGTGGCCCAGGAGCCAGAGCCTCCCCATCTTGCTCGTGTGACTCTCCTTCTTCATCCTTCATTGGATATGCTACCTTGGGGTTTGTCATCTTAGGGGTCGCATAGTGGACTAAAACACATCCATCCGGCAGAGCTGGGCAAGTATTTGCCCCATCGCCGGGCTCTTCCTTGGTTGAGCAGACAAAGAGTAGTCGATTGTGGTGAGCAGTCTTCACACGACCTGCCTCATCCTTTATGCGGTACACCGGGAGACCGCCCACGAGCTGTGTCTCGATGATGTAAGGGGTATCACCCCATCTACCCTTGATTTTCCTCTTGCCTATGACTGTGTTGGTCCACATTAGGACTACGTCCCCAGACTGCAGTACAGCCGAACCTGTATTTCTATCATAGTACCTCTTCTGATGTTTGGCCTCCCATGCCTGCGCGCTGCGAGCTTCCTTGAAAGCGAGCTTCAAATGCTCCAGGAGGGTGGCAACGTACTCGGGTACTCGCCTGGGCTTCGACTCTCCCCATATAGTCAGGAAGTAAAAGTCCAGGGGAAGTCGAGGGCGACGTCCGAACATTAAATAGAACGGACTGTATCCGGTGACGTCAGCTCGAGTGGCATTATATGCCTGCACAATCTCGGCTAGATGATGATCCCAGTTAAGTTTCTGGTCGCCCGACAGCTTTCCTATAATCCTCATGATTGTCTGGTGCATTCTCTCCACCTGACCATTGGTCTGGGCATGATAGGCGCTCGTGCAGCATTTCTCAACTCCCAGCAGTTTGCAGAGTTCTTCGATGATTGCGCTGGTAAAACACATCCCTTGATCACTAAGCAGCCTCACAGGAGCACCGAATAGCATGATGACTTGCTTGTACAGCACATCAGCCACCGTGCGGGATGTGTAATCGCTCGTCTTGAACGCGAAGGCAAAACGAGTAAAGTGGTCGGTGAAGACCAATACCGGAATCACCTTTGGTTGTTGATTGAGTGCCACTGGATGCTCGATGCTCGTAAAATCTACGTGTAACAGCTCCATTGGGGCAGTCGCTTAGATTGGCATCAGTGGAGCTTTGACACTCCGAGCTTCGAGTTTAATACAACGTTGGCAACCTCGCACGGCTTTGCGAGTTTGCCGGGTGAGTCCAGGCCACCAGAATCTTTCTCTCAGCAATGACAGCGTATGATCTTGACCCTGGTGTCCAGCATTACGATGACATCCATCAATGGCTCTCTGGCGGTGCGACTTGGGGACAACGAACAACGTAACCTGGTCAGCTTCCTTTTTGGGTGTGTACCTAACATAGAGATACCCGTTCACGTACACAAGGTCATTCCTCCACCTGACATATGCCTGCCCATCTGGGGTCTGGGAGTCATCCCCTAAGGCTGTTGCCAAGGGTCCGACCTTGCCACCTAGTACCCAGTTGACGACCTTGTTCAACATCGGATCATCCCTCTGTGCTTGTTGCCAGTCAACTCGTTCTATTGGCTGGTATTTTGCAGCTCTCACGCTGGCAACATCTCTGACTGTGCCGGCCGAGGTTGAGGCTTTCGGGTTGTCCTGGGAGGTCGGTATTGATAGCCCTTTCTTCTCGGCTAGGTCAAGGCCACCCTGTATGTGTCCAGACACTGTTGGGCAGTCGGCCTCAGCTCTCTCAGTACTCCCGATCAAAGCGCCGTCCAGGACAGCCTTGACGTCATCAATGTTGAGCTGTACCAGGTTGGGTTCCTCTTCTTTGGCTTCTTGGCGGTATCGTTCCAGTTCGGCATCTGAGAGCTTACTCTCTCCTTCTAGTCGACTAAGCACGTCAGCGGCTACATTCTGAGTCCCCTTCATGTACTCCAAGGAGAAGTTGTAACTCACTAGGGCTCGAACCCATCGGTGACCAGTAGCATCGAGATTAGGGGTAGTCAGAATGTAGGTGAGCGGGTTATTATCCATCTTCACCTTGAAGGGCACATGCATCAGGTATTCTTTGAATTGCTTGGTCACTGCCCAGAGCAGCGCCAAGAACTTGAGCTTGCTGGAGTGATAGTTTTTCTCCAAATCGTGTAGCGTGCGACTTGCATAGGCTACAGGATGCCACTTCCCATCATCATCTTGCTGTTGTAGGTCGGCCCCAAGGCCTATCTTCAACGCATCGGTATGTAACAAGAAAGGTCGGTCGAACCGAGCTAACTGCAACACTGGCTGGCTGACGAGGGCTTTCTTCCTTAAAGGCTTGTTTAGCCTTTTGGGAGAGCTCGACAGGCTCCTTCTTCTTGGTCGCTCCAGGCCTGTTAAGGTAGTCGGTCAGAGGCTTAGCCTTCTGAGAGAAACCTGGAATGAAGCGCCTATAGTGGCCAGTGAGGTTGGTGAATGACCTTATCTCGGTGTAATTGCTTGGTTCACGTACCCTCTGGATAGTTTCGACATTGGTCTCACTAGGTCAAATCCCGTCCTTGGAAATGTGATGGGCGAGGTACACAATCTTGGTTTGGAAGAACTGGCATTTCGAGGGCTTAAGGCGTAGGCTGTGTAGCCTTAGCCTTTTGAAGATTGCCCTCAATCTGACCAGGTGATCCTCCATGGTCGACGAGTAGATGATAATGTCGTCGAGGTAGATCAAGCAGAAGTTCAAGTTCAGCTCGCCCAAGACATTCTGCATGCAGTGCTGGAAGGTAGCTGGAGCGTTGCAAAGCCCGAATGGCATTCTACGGCATTCAAAGAATCCCAAGTTACTGACAGTGAAGGCTGTATACTTCCGGGATCCGGGGGCCACAGGCACCTGCCAGAAGCCTGAAAGGAAGTCAACACAGGAAAAGTATGATGCCCCTTGGAGGTTGTCCAGGGTCTCCTGTATCCGCAGTAACGGGTAGGAATCTTTCTTTGTGTGACTATTCAGCTTCCTAAAGTCGATGCAGAACCTCAACCCGCCGTCCTTCTTGCGGACCAACACAACAGCGTTGCTCCACGCACTATTGCTAGGGGCGATGGTGCCGGCCTCCTGCATGACCTTCAAATGCTCTCTCACTTCCTTGATCATATTGGGTGGGATCTGACAGAAACGTTCCTTGATAGGAGTCTCGTCATCGACCACGATCTCATGCTGCACAATCTTAGTGCACCCCAACTCACTGGAGTCGAGCGCAAATATGTTGGCAAATTCCCTGATTAGGGCTCTGGCTTTCTTGGCTAGCTGCTCCGGCCAACTCTCAAGGTGGCTGAGGTTGAGCTTTTCCATAACCTTGTCCTTACATTCTTCCTCGCTCAACTCTTGTTTGGAGGGTGACGTCTTCACCCCAAGCTCCTTGTCGAGCTTAGCGACCGCTCCGGGTAAGATAAACTTATCTGGTACCAAGTTGCCAGTGGCTACGCGGGCTAAGGGCAATCCTGCCGTCAGTGTCTGTCCAGCCATGGTAGTATTCTCCAGGATCACTGAAACCTTCTTAGACACTTTCTTCAAGGTTGAATAGGTCGACCAGAACCTCAGTCCCGGGGGCAGGTGACCATCCTCTCTCAGCAACTCAGAGGTAGTAATATTGAGCTGCCCCGCAGTCACTGCCGTCTTCACCCGACCTCGAACGATTACCTTCTGAAAGGGGGGTAGGTCGATGTCGGATGGAGCATAGACGACCTCCTCCCATTCAAGAGGATCTTCTTGCATAGCTCGAATTTCGGCCTCACTGGGTTCCAAGGTCGAGGCAGTCAACCCTTTTACCATCTCGGCCACTTCATCGCATGGTGTCTTAGCCTGAGCTGACCTTCCTTTAGCCCGGCGGGCTACCGCTCATCTTAGGATATGTCATGAGCCCTGATTAGTGACGATATATGGGCTTTTGCCCATGGTACTGCCAGGGTATCTATCTCGCTCTCTCTGATGACCTGCACTACTCGGTCTAAGGTGGGAGTGCCCAGTAATACGGGTACCCGCTCGGCAAAGTCTGAATCCTTCCTCAGCATGAGGGCCACAGTGTCCTCATTGTACCCACGCACCGCATCTACCTGCACTTGAACGACCACATAACCAACTACATCAAAGTGAGCCTCACCGATCCTTTCAATAGAGGATGAGCGAGATCCACCTAGCAAGTCAGAAAGCGGGTAAACTGGGAGATTGCGGCATTTTGCATACCCGGGCGTTATGAGATTGACATTGGCCCCAGTGTCCAAGACGGCATAGCATGATTCTCCATTGACGGTGATGTGACCTATGTTGTCGGTGCTGACCCACCGCCCAATAGCATCGTCGTTCAGGCAGGGAGATTCTCTAGTTTGCCAGTTCAGTTGGATTTCTCTGCCACCAGGTGGCTGGCTGCGGCCTGAGGAGCTGTGTCTGGCTTTCTGGGCTTTGGGGGTCGAGCTCCCTGCTTGCGCGAGCCCCCTTTTCCGTTTAAAGCTCGAAATGGATCATACTGAGAGCCTTTCAATGGACATTTTGCGTACAGATGATCTGGGCTCTCACAAATGTAGCAGAGGTGCTCATTCTTCTCGTATGCCTCCCTTCCCTTGGCCATGCGAGCCGAAATGTCTCCAATCCCTAAGGAGGCCAGGGTGCCATAGGCACACTCAGACTCCGAATCCACCTTGTGGTCAGACTGACCCTCGTCAGATCCCCCTTCATCCTTGTTGGGCTGGCCAGAGGCCATGTGACCTCTAGGATAAGGGTTAGGGTTATGAGGAGGTTGATCCCCGTACTTCTCACCAAACTTGGGGTTCCAGTGATAACCGGGGTTGGGCTTTCGGCGAGTACGAGAGCCAATATTGCTTTCATGCCTGCGCACGACCTCAACAAGGTCATCAAATCCATAGTTCGTGATGGTCTCTTGTAGGAATGCCAGTGGCATCCTCAGGTCATCTCTCAGGCTGTTGAAGAACCGATCTCTGCACATATTGTCGACCTTTTTTTTGGACCACTGGTCGGGGAAGAATTCATTGGTGACCTCGACCATGTCGCTTACTCGTGAGGCGAAAGCCTGCACCATTTCTCTCTCCTGCTGGCAGATATTGTAGAGGTCGCACATTCTTGCATCTATGTCGGTCGAGATCTTAAACTTTTGATCGAGTTTCTTCAGGATCCCGAGGACCGTAGTCTGTTTCCTCAGACTGAGTGCCCCTCTCAGTTTGGTGATAGCGTTCATGACTGCTGAAGCAATGACAGACTCTCTGTACCCATTCCTCAAGTGGTAGGTGATAGATCCCCTCCACATGAGGTACTCCTCTGGGCTGCTATCGGGTTCGAGGTTGTTGAAGGTCAACTTCCCAACCCAGCCATTGCTGTTGCTCCCGCGGCGTCATCGACCACGACTGGTTTGACTAGCAGTGGTCACCCGGCTTACGGCTGAGGCATCCGAGGTGACCGAGTCACCAGTCTAACTCACCCTCTTCCCTTCCGGGGGATGGTTGGTGACAGGTGCGACATTTGGCCTTGGCAGTCTTTTTCTTCGAGGTACCCCCTTCCTTGGGTGCCTTGCCAGGTTGTCTTGGGGAGACCACAGAGGATGCTGGGGGTCGACCATGGCCTCTTTTTCTTGGTGCATTTATGGCGGCTCTAGGTGGGGATTGGTTCAACTCCTCAAGTCTGGTAGTCGCTAGGTCAGGGACTTCAGCCCCCAACAGCAGTTCCTCATCGGAGAAGTCGGGCTCCTCCTTCCACTTGTTTACCCTGCATCGAGCCTGCCAGTAGCCATCAATCTGGTTGAGTCGCTCAAACTGGCAGCAGCAAGCTTCCTCTCGATCCCTGGCAGTGTGTATAGCTCGTGTGACCTGCTGGCAAGCTACAGCTAGGTTGACTGACGTCGCTTTCAGTTGGATCTGGTGCCTGATCCAGATCCTCCAGCCATGGCTGAGCCGCTGCGACACCACATTGGCCTCTTCCGCAGTCAAGCCCTCATTCAGTAGCCGCTGTCCAAAGAACAGCATGGCCACTGAGTCGTCCATCAATATAGTTTCGTAAATTTCGGGCATCTCACCCCTCAGCAGGTCTTCGACCACAGCCCCAGTCCACAAATGTGGAACTGGAGGTCAATATTCTCTGTCAGTACATACCTCCAATATCTTGACACTGATAGCAAAGCGTGGGCTAGGTAGCCCGAAAGGTATAGGTTTTCCCGGACTCGCCTTCACTGGTCGCTTGGCTACAGGTGCCTTGGGACTGGAAACAGTGGAGGTCGGTCTCGAGGTCGATCTTGAAGTGGCCTGCTTTTGTGCTACTTGCTCCGTCGGAGTGCTAACTCTTTCGGTATTTACGAGCAAGGCTGGTGGCTCAGTCATCACTGGCATTATGGTTTCTTCAGTATTCTCTCCGGCGAGGGTCCCTTCCTCGCTGGCTTCGGGAACTTCCAAGGTCTTCTCCTTGTTGTCTCCCAGTTTCATCTTACTGGTCTCGGCTGTCGATATACTCGGTGAAGTTCATTGGCGCTAAGGCCGATCAAAAGAAAAATACGGTGATACAACTACTCGCGCAGTTGGAGCCGAAGGCACCCTCGATCTAGTCACCTACCAGGGTCCTCCTGTCCTTCCACATTAGGCGGCCCACAGGGTCACCTCAGGGAAGTCTACCCCTTTCAACTTCCGGCATATACGGCGTAGGTCGTGGCCCACGGTGATCTATTGATCACTCAACCGGACCGTATGAATGTTATCGGGCGCCCACCCAGGGATGCCACGTTTGTGTCACAGTACTCACTACTGGGGTTGCCAATGTTCGGTTTGTCTCCGACTTCGACCTGATCGGGCTGTGACAGAACCCTGACCAGTCGAGTTTACGGGTGTCGCCCTACTTGGTTAACGGTCCCGCCAGATAGCTTACTTTGGGGATTTATGCCCCCTAAGGTAGAAGTTGCTCGAGGCTTACTTGCAAGCCTGTAATCAACTAGGGATCCGACCTCTGGGGTCGGATCTACGGCTAAGAAATAATAAGGATAAAAGGAATAACGATTGAAACGTCCTGTGCCGAGGCGGCGACCTAGGGGTCTGAGTGTTCAAGTTCGATGTGAACCCAATGAGTCACCAAGACAGACTGCCAAGAGGTCAGATTGACCTCCTGTTTTATAGGGAATGGAATGTAGCCAAAATGACATATGAGGGTCACGTGACCGGCCTCGGTGACGTCATCAGAGCGTTGATGCTCTAATTATGTCACAGAGTCTGCACATGTGCGAATGACCCCAGTCAACCTGGCCATGTGACCTTGTCGACCTTAGTGAGTGACCTATGAAGGTCGCCAGCGGTACCCAATTGGGGGTCGAAAAAGCCAAAAATTGACCTCAGCGGCCTCCAGCCATACCGGGCACCACCGACGACCCCCAAGGTTGGGACAGGGTGTGACATATAAATTGCCATATTTATATGTGGTATATACTTATAATATTTATAACGGGGTGTCTTTCTTGTGGGGTGGTCGTTCTGGAGGGATTTCAGGGTCAGTTCTATGATGCTTGCACAAATATTTTTGATAGGGTCCTAGCTGTATGCCACTGCGAGCAAAGTCTTGAGCTGCTTGTCTGAACAAGGTGTACATGATGTCAGGTTGTACCACAGGGTTGGATGCCTCTGGAGTGATCTCAATGGTAGTATCTTGTGATGCTCGGGTTGAGGGAGTTGTCTGTATGGCCCATAGGGTGGGTTCAGGGTTTGTGCTGTAGGCAGGGAGGGCCAGAGGTGGATGGAATAATATCAGAGTTGGATGTGTTAGGTGTGGGTGGTTCGTCTTTGGCATCTCCTCCCTTAAGGAAGTCTTTTATTAAAGTGGGTAGCCCTTGCGCCGTTATGAGTCCCTTCTTTTTGTACCAGGGACACCATACAGCAACAGCTATGCTAACTAGGAGGGTAAGAACTAGTCCAGCTAAAATCAAACTGGGTGGAAGGTCCCATGGCTCCTTAGAGAAGTCAATCATTTCATCTTGGAACAAGCTAGCACTATATTCGTCCATGTTCATGGAGTGCAAGGTGATCACTTTCGCTTTACATCTCTTAAGTTCTGGGGTGAGCTGGTACGAAGAAAAATTATACCAGAGGATAAAAGTTGTTAGGTTCGTATATCGGCTATTGAATTCAATGAAATATGCCAGTCGTCTCAAGTCTTGATGTACTACAGAGATTTTAGAAGTGGCTGGAATATAAAGTGTGGGGCAGTAAGCCTCTCACCGTCACCAATTTCAATAATCTTAAGTGGTAGCAGAATATACTCAATGTAGGTATCTTGTAAACAGTGAATTTGCATTCTAAGGTCTTTGGTTGTGCTAATAGCCCAAATATATCCTCCTAAATTGTAAGCTGCATTAGGGGGGATGGTTTTAGTGGAGAAGGAGCAATGTTCATAGATTCATTGCTCATCCTTAATAAATAAAGCATGGATGCACCACTTAATGGTGTCAACTGGATATAGGGCCTGGTTCAAAATGCAAACATAACCTTGAGTAGTCATGCAGAGGTGTATATCCTCAGTAGTTGGTATAGCTGTATATAAACCATGTACCATGATTGCCAGATATTCTCCCTCTAGTTCATAAGTTGCTTGAATTTTTAATTGGGGGTGCATCATAGGTAAATTATAGACTTTGTATAAATCCATGGCCAACATGGTATCAGCGAAGGGAATAGTAAGTACCATCATAAGAAAATTTTCGTACACTACAGGTGTCACCTTGATAATTCCATAATAAGCAAAAATATTTTTATCAGGATCCTCAGGCAATACTAACCGCATGTTAGAGCGAATATCATTTTTGATTTGTTTTAGTGTACTGTGTAATTGTTCTGGGGGTATAACTAATAGGTTAGCCTTATGGGTTGCCAAGATTCTTAAGAATTCATATACACTATCTACATTTTCTTTCAGTGCAAAACTCCGGAACTGATTCAATTGAGCCATAGCTCCAACTCTGAGAAAACTTGCAAGGTGGTTCGGATTAACCTGATATCATGGATAGCATGGGATAAGTCCTTTTCCATTATGGTTAATCTCACATCTAATTCATATAAGAGGGATTCATGGCAATTGACCTGTGTGGCTGTTAAGTTTAAGTAATTTGCAAGTCCTCGTATTTGTCTGTCTTGTAAGACATTTTGATTTTGTAATCTCCTAAGATCTTTCTTGATTTGACGGATGTTTTTGGCATTTGTGTATACGTCCCATCCAAGCACCTGTGTCATGATGCCAAATCGTTTAAGTCGACTCAATGATTTGTGTAAAGGTGGGCTGCTCTTTACCAAATAAGCTAAGAGTTGTTCAATAAAATGCTCATCTAGCTCGTCTAGCTCAGAATATTGGTGCTGTTCTTTGGGACCCATTGTTTGGTATCTAGCTTCCCATGTCATACGTGAGGAGGGGTGGAAGTCTATGTGGTCTATAGCACTAAGAAATTTTTGATAGATTGATTGAAAAATAGTTTTAATGCATTCAACCTCTTCTTTAAACCTATAAATATGCAAAAAGTCCTTACATTGCTGTTTTCTTCCTTGACATTGTGGGGATTGGTATATTAACTGATACATATTTGCTGTTGGGTTACTCATGTCAAAATCAAATGTAGATGTGCCTTCTCCATGATGTTGGAGTGCTGCTAAGATGGATGGGTCAATCATATCATCCTCAAATTCGCCAATATAAACTTTTAACATGACAAATGAATCTAGGTAGGGTGAGAAATCTACAAAGCTGGTAACTTTGTATGTTGATTGGGTTAATTTGACTTTGGGTTGTGGTTCGAAAATTACGGAGTGGCTTAATTTGTTTACAGGTGTGGGAGGTAATTTTGACATTTCTATTGCATGCGGGTCAAAGGGATAGGTATTAGTAGTGGGATTTGGAAGGGTTTGCATTAGGACTAGGTCCACGAGACAGCAGATGAGAATCCACCTACAAAATGAGAAATACAGTTATTTATTTGAGGTCAATTGCTTTTTACATGTATTTTAATTTTTACGAATGGTGGCATTTACGGCAGCAGTGGCTTTAAGGTGCTGAAAGAAAAATAAGTGTTTATAGGTACATGTACAACAATAATTTGCTTTTCTAATATATTTCCAATGGGAGGATTTGGGGTGGCCCTAAAAAGGACTGGTTTGTGGGTGTGGCTGTTGGATGGGTGATTTCTAGTGGGATGTGCTGGGGACTGCTTCTTCGGGTTCAGCTTCATCATCGGCATCATCATCAGGTTTGCTTTCGGTCGAGTGACTGGTACTGCATCTGGAGAAGCTAATGGGACTTGCTTTTGGTTTCTTTGCTTTGCCTGCCTTGGCTTGACTGCCTCCTGATCTTTTCTTGCCAGTTATGGCTTCTTGTACCCAGTCTCTCTTCAATCTGGTGACTGCTTGGACTTTGGGATATGTGTTGTAGTCGGGATGTTGATACATCCTGACAATCAGATGGTCTACTGTTTTTTCGGGACCCAATTTTTCAATTACGGTGTTGATTGGGGCTGGTATCATGGTGCTGGGTGGTGCTGGAATGTGATGCACCACTTCAGCAGCTTCATAAGGGTTCATTTGTTGCAGGGTGGAGTGGAGAATGTCGTATCCCTCGGTGGCAGCTCTCAGGCCAGTAGCAATCTGATTGAGGCATGCCTCTATTGCAGTTGGCTTGACCTTGACCATTGGTTTCTCTTCAAAGTCTTCTGCTTGTGAGCTGTCACTTTCAACAGTGATGGATTTTGAGTCTGAAAGGTAGCAACTAGAGTCTGTGAAGGAATCTTCGTCAAAGCTTTGGAATGGGGAATCATCTGGGCCATGGATGAGATCATGAGCTAGCTGTTGGTCATAGTACGGTAGTACTTCTTGTGGCTCAAAAAACTTGGTATGTTCACGATCAGCTCAGATTTCAACAGCAATGGGGTAATTCTGTGGCGGGTGGTCCCATTAGGCTGCACAACATCTACTATCGTTACTTCGTCATTGGCGGCAGAAGCTGTCTTCATTTCCTCTGCAGCATCACTAGAGGACATGGGCAGGTGGATATCACTCATAATGCCCCATATTATTCTATGGAGGCTCCCCTCTTCCCCAAACTCGGCCTGGTACTTGGTGTGGAATTCCATGTATTCCTTATACTGTCTCTTCTTATGCTTCTCCATGTGATTATAGTCTGCTTCTTCTTCTGAAGATGCAGATACCTCTCGACTCGGTGTTGGTGTGAGGTGAGGTATAGGTCTCTCAGGCTTGTGCATGATGATGGTGTGTGGAGCAAGGGGGTGCCCGATCATGGGATGGGAGAACATGTTGAATGTTGTTGTTTGTTGTCACACCATGACTGTGAACTTGGGACTGAAGTAATTGTACAAATGCCCTGGTTTTTATAGTAGAAAATTGAAAATTGCTTTCTTTGCTAATGAGCCACTTCTTCTGTTTTTGTTACCTGGATCCTTGGATTTAAATTTCTTTGGAGTTGGCTGATCATTATCTTCATCTTCAGATGTTTCACCTTCTTTCATTGGATTTCCTTCATATGTCCTGTGAGGTCTTTTTTTTACCAGTAGTGGATTGGGATGCACCCTCTGCCTGCTGTTCAGATTTTGCCTTGTCATATATGGGAATGTAACCAATTTCTCCTCCCTCTTCTATGACAGCTGCAGTTGGGTCTTCAGTACCACCCGGCTAGGTGAGTCATTCTAGCTGTTCTCTTCGGGCCACAATTACCTTCTTTTGTTTCTCTCTCTGGGCTTTGGCATCTTTAATGCTGGTATGTGATTTCTTCTTCTTTTTAGCTGGTGGGCTAATTGTAGGAGACTTAGCAGCTCATTTCTTTCCCTTCTTTGAAGTGGTTACTTCTACTGGTGCCTCTGAGGGGTCGGTAGGGGTGGATGGCTGAACTACAGCTAAACTTGGAGTTGTTGACACAGTAGTGGTGGTGGTGGAAGTAGTTTCTTCAGTGCAGCAACTTGTACTTCTTCTGGTGGAACATCAGCCATGGTAGCCACTGGTAAATGATACTGTGGTAAGAGTTGTCCATCGGGTCCAGTCTTTTGCATTGTTTGCTTAGTCAAAGGCATGTTGTGGTCTGAGTCTGATGTAGATGCATGAGTTCTTATATACCAGTCATCTAAGCCTTGCTTTTGAAAAGCTCCTTAAGTTGTCAAACACTAATTGGTGGAAATTGGTTTGGACATAGGTCATTTACAGGCTAAATACTTAGCAAAATGTGCATTGGCTTGAAACAGACTCATAACAGATTATGCAAATGACCAGGAGTCACATGGAAATCTGGCCACTCATTGGTCACAGCGGTAGCTGTCAAGTTGGGTAATGGGTGGAGCATACACTGTTTGACTTATTGCTCTAAATTTTGTATGGCAGCATTTAAGGCGGCATTTCTCCATTGGCTTCTGGGTTACATGAAGTGATCTTATGGCAGCTTTTATGGTGGCAGTTTTCAACAGGTGGTTCCTATCAAGGAGTGCCTAAAATTTAATATATGCAAGGAAGTGCTTAATATGCTGCAAATGCCATCGCCTGATGTTATCTTATCGTTTGTAATGTCTAGTGGTTCTTACAATTTTCAGGGTAGTCTCTTAGCAAGATACTTGGCCTGAATAAAAGAATAAATAGTTCAAAGCTGCTTTAATATATTGGAAAAGCAAAAGGGTCTGGTTGTCTATGTGATGCCTGCCATCTTGACCTCTTTTATCCATGCTCGTGGCAGGGGTGAATTTTGGTTCTGTCCTGTCCTGCATCATGTGCTCTTGATAATCTGTTACCAAGAGCAGTGTGCATATTTTGGTGGGTATTTTCTTTTACTCTTACAAGGGTGATTCATGTCTTTCTACAAATGAACATAGTAGGGGAACATCAAGCTTGCCACTTTCTGCACAGAAACTAGGAAGCTGTAGCAAATCTCACAAACCAGACAACTGTAAGGAATTCACAACAGGTATATATGATTCTAAGGTAATTGTCCATACAGGTGGTGTTTGTAGCCACAGATAATAATCATGGTTAATTAGTTATAAATCAATTAGAGAAAGAAAAGGGCACATCTTAAGGTGTTAATGAGGATTTCTTTATTTTGGTTCATAAAACATCTTTATTATGTAATAGGTATCTGTATAAGAAACAAAAAGCTGATTCCAGGCATAACCACTCAAAAGTGAACTTCCGGTTTTCTGAACCAATCACAAAATTTCTCCAGGTTAATTGATCATACACCCCTAAGATCACTCTTATCACCTTCCATACTTCCCAGTACTGTCTAAAGTAGCTGTTATTTACCTTTTTGTTGATTCTAGAGGGATCAGACTGCAGATTGGGGTCTGGTGAATAGTAGTAAGGTTAGTTCTAGTCATTGTGAGCAGGGATTGGGCATGAATGAGGGAAACTTGCACAGTTGTTATGGGTGCCCCAATGCAATTAGTATGGCATTGTGTAGCTAATTTCCATTGTAGGTCAGGTATTTTAGAGGGATCCAATCTAAGAATGCTTTTCCTTCCAAACTTACTGTAATCTGGCAACTGATCTGTGTATCTCTCTGTGGACAAAATGTATTTAATGTGTTTAAGGTGTTCTATTTTGGATTTGCCTCCCTCAGCAGGTCGGATCTCTACTTGATTGCCCTTAATAGCTATCACCCGGTAATCTCCAATGTATAAAGGATCAAATGGTCTTGCTGTGTGGTTTTTAATCATCACCGTATCTCCTTCTTTCAATTTGGTAGGTAAGTGATCTTGCTCAGGTGTTTTCTTCTGTCTAGCTAGCCTCAAATTGGTTGCAGCAATTTCCAACATGTTCTTTAATGATTCTAATGATATCAAATTAGCATCATTCCCTAAATATCATACTTTGGGGGCTAATAATGAGTTCAAAGGTAGTATTGGATCTCTTGCAAACATCAAAAAGAAAGGGCTTTCCTTAGAATGTTCATTTGGGATAAAGTTATAGGCTGCAGATGCCAATGGTATGACCTCATCCCAATCCAAGTCTCTTGATACATGTTTTGCTATACATGCCTTCAGGAAGGCATGGAAACCTTCTATGTGCCTGTTGGAAGCAGGGCAATATGGTGCAGTGTATACTTTGAATTGTACACCCAGAGTCTTTGCAATCTCCTCAAATATTTTGTTTTTGAATTCTGTGCCATTGTCTGATAACATCTTGTAAGAACCTCCAAATTTGGCATAAATATGATCAATGTATGCTTGAATAACTTCTTGAGCTGTCTTGGTTTTAAGGGGTATGCAGAATACATATCCGGTCAGCATACAAATGGTGGTTAATGCATATTTGTTGCCCTTACTTGAAGGGGGGTGAAATTCCCCTATTAGATCCATGGATATAAATTCCATGGGAAAGGTAGCGGTTTTAAAATTTACCTTCGCATAATGGACCACTGGTCTATTTCTTTGTTGGCAGGTAAAACAGTTCTTGATATATTCTTCTATCTGTGGTTTCATATTAGGCCAAAAGTAT